>CM076580.1:1155363246-1155567188 GCA_034641835.2 Pinus albicaulis | reverse complement strand
ACTTTTTTCGCCCTTCTAACTTTTCAGTTCGCCCATGTCGAAATCAAAACCTCATTGTCACTATCCTATCTAACTTCAGCCTTCTTGATCTGCCCATCAGCTTTAAAAGGAAAATCCACATCTGTCTCAAAAGTCTCCCCTATGTTAGGAAGTGGCGCTTTAAGACATTTCACCCTTGGCAATCATCAAAAATCCAAAAAGCCTCCATTTGCAACAGACCTACCATGACTGACCTCTTACTTTTCAAATGAAATTGACAAACAACCCTAAGTCGCGCCACTCACATCCCCTAGATCTCAGCACTGCATAAACCCCAATCTCAAGCTGACTATTAGGTTTTTCAAAGTGTTCTATGGTTTCTACAAAGGCAGGAAATATACTTTCATCTCATGGAGTAAATGTTTGAATTTACAGTTAGAGGAACAGCTGCTTCTAAATGTAACTTGAGCCTGAGATATGCCTGCAAAACAGAAAGCTACTCATCCAGACTTTACAGTTCTTTCCAGCATGAAAATCACAGAAAGACACCACTGTCACAGCAAACTGGCAAATGGTCATGGCCCAGAAGCTCCTTCATTTACAAGCAGAGGGTTAGGGCGCCTCCTTCATCCACAAGCAGAGGGCGCTGGCCAGTATTGACTTTGAAGATTGCAAAAGTCCAGGTTTGCCTTGAACTGAACAAATGAAACAGGGACTCCAGGTTTTATGAATGTGACTGATGATCATAACAGGAATATAGTTGAAATATGCTAGCTCAAAGGAAAGGAGAGTCTGGTTTGATAAACAAATTCATCTGAAGCTTTCAAATCATGCAAATTGTTGAACTTTGAAAAGGCTTGTCATCAGTAAACATCCCAATCATAAGAAGCCTGTTTTGTCCAGGATCAAATGGAATAGATGCTGTTAACCAATGCCATTACACAGGCAGAAGGAAAGTTCTTGTTTCTCAAAATATACTGACCTCCATAATTACAGAGACTATCCTTCAAATGGATTGTCATGAGATGACCAAAACACATGATGATATTTTAGTCACCCTTAGAGCAGTACAGAGGAACAGTGTCACTGTGGCTAGGGTTTCTTCTGAAATACAGTGATGCTTGCAAGTAAAGATGCTAAGATTGATGTTTTTCAAGTGGTTTACTTACCATCACATCCTGAGAAAAGCTGTGTCAAACAGATTTGTTAAGAAACTTTCAGACACCTTACCTGATGAAGAGCCTCCTCCATGTATGAGCAGATGGCCAAAGCCTTGGATATTGTTGAAGACTGATTAGTCAGAAAGGTGCAGTGGAAGGATACAAAGGAAGAAAGCAAAAATTCTTTACACCAGGTAAAAGATAGTGTTTATGATTCAAAAGTATTGGTTTTCCTATTCAAATGAAAATGTCTGTCAAACTGTACCTATAGTGGACAAAAGGAAAATTATGTTTAGTTTCTCCAAAAGAGGTCTGCTCCTATAACAGAGAACCAAGATGCCTTGTTGATATATTCTGAGGAGAGGAGAGGCGCCCTTTTTTAGACAGAGAATGATAAACAGAGGTGAATGCAACTGTAGTTTTGCACTTTTAGTCAAGATTAGTTTCACAGTGGGCATCATTAACTCCAAAGAATTAAGAGCAAAGTGTTAGTTTATATTGCAAAAATGGAAAGGACCTCTGTCAAAATGTCAAAAGACACCCCCTGCAACATAAAGTATCCTCTATGGATGTCCTCTTTTCATACAAAGCGCCATAAGTATAGAAGGGGTTTTTAAGGTGACAGTTTAGCTTTTTCCTCAGCAAAAGGCACTGCAAAGTAAGATACACAGTGGTTCATAGCATACATAAAAGACTTTGAAATTTTTTCAGTTTCTGGAGAGGAGTTCAAAACAAGATATAGGCAGGTTCATTATCAAATGGTCAAAGGTAGCTTGCTGGTACATTTTGAGCAGAGTAAAGGTGTTAGAAGAATCGCCCTTCTTGATAGACAGAGGATGAAAGAGTTTACATGAATGTCACTGAAGGAGTGTACCCATAGTCAAAAAGAGGCTCAAATATCTCATCTCAGCAAATACAAAGGGATAGTAAAATTGCCATGGCTGTTGAATCATAATACCTCTGCCACAGCAAAATTAGGGTTAAGGAGCGCCCGGGCAGTTTGATTCAAAATGATTTTCTGACCAAAGGTACATTTAGGTATCATGGTTTGTGAGAAACGTGAAAACTACAGATGTCACGGGAGAATTTCTACACTAGGATTCATCATTTTGACCAGTGATGGGACAGTCAGATTTTGAACAGCCAAATGGACTCCAAATGAAAAAATTCAAGTTGATATGGAAAATAGACTTCCATATCTTTCCGATGAGCCATCTCGGGCCAAATTCCGACAAAAGGAAGGCATCCAAAAGTAGCCTGCAATCAACGCTATGTTTTTCTGCACCAGCATACACCTTTTTTGACCAGTGATGGGACAGTCAGTTTTTTAAGGATCAAATGGACACCAAATGAAAAAATTCAAGTTGTTCTAGAAAGTAGACCTCCACATATTTCCAACGAGCCATCTCGTGCCCAATTCCGACACCGGGAAGGCATTCAAAAATGGCCTACAAACAGCTCGATGCATTTCTGCACCAGGATTCACCAGTTTTGACCAGTGTTGGGAAAATCAATTTTTGAAAAATCAAATGGACTCCAAATGGAAAAATTCAAGTTTTTCTGGAAATTAGACTTCCACAGCTTTCCAACGAGCCATCTCGCGCCCAATTCCGACACCGGGAAGGCCTTCAAAATGGGCTGCAAAGTTGCGCGACACGTTCAGAAATCTGCGCGACGCGTTTAGGCCGAAAATTTCCAAAGGGATGAACTGATGTGCGACACGCCTGTAGCAGCCCACGGCACTCCTGTAGAAATGGTCAAGAAACTCACCAAAAACCTTAAAAAAATCTTTCCAAGAGCTTCTTAACCATTCAAGCAAAGATTACGATTGATTTTCAAGCTCCGGAAGTTGAGATTGTTTTGGCAAAATGGTTGGACATGGTGACAAACATCGACATAGCCAAGAGACACAAAACTTCTAATAAGGAGGAGCAACTTGCAGATGAAGACATGGACTATGTAGAGGAATATGAAGAAGATTACCAAGATGGTAAGGGTGATGGGCTACAAAAGATAGATTTTTCAAAGTTGGAAACTAACACCTAATCATTTTAACAGATCACTGTCAGTGCCTTTGATGGACGGATATTTTTGGAGACCTTTTTCTGCACTTTATAAACAAGCATATGACTTCCGAATTGCTATTGCTGAACGTATTTGTAGGCCAGAATCTATGCATGAGTACAATTTGACACCTCATTCATTGTATGCTGCTTTGTTTACGTAAGGGCTTGAAACTGAAACAATTATTGCTGTACTAAACATGTTATCAAAAACGAAACTTCCCAAAGAGATCATTGATTTCAGTGATGGATCAACTGAAAATTATGGAAAATTCAAACTTGTGTTGAAAAAGAATCTCTATTTTGTGGACTCCCCATATCCAGAGGTTCTGAAGACCTTGCTTAAAGATGATGTAATTGCTCGGTCAAGAATACATTCATCTGAGGTCTCTGAAATAAAAGGAGGGGATATGTTCACAATTAATAAAGCCCCTAATGAAATTGGAGGAAGCCACAAAGAACTCATTGGTACTGAGGACATCACAGCAGTGATTGAAGAAAAAGAAACACATTCATTTGAAATTGATCCTGCTCAGGTTGAAAATGTGAAACAACGTTGCTTAACAAATGCTTTAAATTATCCCATGCTGGAGGATTTTTGTTGTTGAATGCTACAGGTCTTTGAGCTCTCACCAAGCATTACAAACTCTACCACTTTATCTTGCACACACAATAACATTTGACTGTGTAGAGATACATTTTTGGTTGATTGTCTTCATGTTGTTGAATCTGTTGGTAAAATGCCTACAAGGAAAAAAGAGGTTTTGAAGCTAAGAAGATTGTGTTTGGCCTTCTTCTGAAAAGGGACAAGGGTGTCTTATGTCCTCAAAACATCACAGAGCAGAATACCCTTAACACAAAACACAAGAAAATCTTCTTGACTGTCTGTCTTCATTTCACTGTGTTTTTCTTCTTAAAGGGTCTGCTTGTTGGATTGCATATTAAAGGGAAAGGCAGCTTTCCGAAGGAGCAGGGGTCTCATATTAAAGATGGCATTTCAAAATACATTTGGAAACATTGTTTCTTAACCAAACAGGGTTTGACCTTTCATCAAACAGAGTCAGTGAGGAATATGCCACTATAATTTCAAGCTGTTGTCAAAAATGGGTATGGTGAACGATGAAACATAAGAAAGGCGGTATGTTTGATTGAAAAGTGTATTATTATTTGATTACTATAGGTCTTTTTGTGTTCACACCAAAAACACCAAGGCCTCTGATACCTTTGTCGAAGCTGAGAGAAAATCGGTTAAACGTCTATGTATTTTAAAACTAAGCATGTGGTCTTATCTTTAAAAATTATTTGGTGGAATGGCACACGGAGAAAGGACAAGGTTTGGAAGGAAGCGGAATCTTATACCCAAGGAAGGCATCACACCCAACATTTGAAAACATGGTTACCTTCATCAAAATAGTGGCCCGACATAGAAGGCGAGAATTTTGTTTAAGCAACGAAGAGGATGATGAACAAGGCCATGACAGTGATGAGCAAGGGAAACTAAGAGATGATACACAGCAACATCCTGATGAGGGCAAGAAAATAGAAGACATCGATCATGAAGGGAATTCTCCAAATCATGTGCTATCTACCTCTCCTGGGCAAGGGGCCATGACTTCTTCACCCAAAGCCAGAATGCTAAACATCAAAGAATAAAACCCAAGAGATGCTGAAGGAGGCTAAAGGGAAGTGCCCGGCACGGAAAGTGAGAAAAGACACTTCAGGACTTCATATTTTGGCTTCATATTTAGAACATTTTTCTAGGGACCCTTGAGGGTCATACACACCGATTTTGGGCAAATTTTGACATGCTTTGGTTTTTTGGCATTTGTGAGTTTTTAGTCAAAAACCCATAATTGCGCCATTTCAGTTTGATGAGTTTTCAAGGGAGGAGGATGATACCGATGGATGCCATAATTCCATGAGCAGGTCTCCAGCGATTTTCAGGGCATTTGAAGATCATTCGCCCCCTCAAATTGGCGAAAAACACCCTCTTTTTGCACATTCTGCCCGCCATATCAGCAGCCTGCTATTTTCTGGGTTTTTGCACACAGGTACAGTTTTGAGGGACTTCCTGAGATCAGATTGAGGTGATTTCACTTGCGCCGGAAAGCAGACATAGAAATATTTCCAACGGGCCATCATCAGCCTCATTCCGACACCAGGAAGGCTGCCATTTGCCTTCAGCAAGTCAGGGGACCTTTTTCAGGCATAAATATGAAGTATTTTTGTAATTTTTGAACTCCAAAAATCTGCTTTTCCCAAATGTGCGTTTAGCTATTTTTATACTTGGGAAATGATGTAAAGTCAATATAATTTCCGTTTTTAGTAGTTTTTAGATATTTTATGGGATATTTTGTGCCTTGGGCTTTGCAAAGCCTCAAGGACAAATTTAGATATTTTGACTTGGCCAATGGGATAGCTAGTTGCTCCATGAGGTTTTCCTTCCTCAAGCCTATTTATTCCATGGATTTCATTGTAAACAAGGGAGGCTGAACTTGAGAGAAGAATTAATACATTGGTCATATGAGCTTTGAAGAATACACTTGAGTTATGATTTTGTTGCTAAGTTTTATTCATAAGTTCTATGTATGTTGAGTAGGATGTATGGTTTTCCCTACCTACCTATTAGCTGCCCATAGTTCTGTCCATAAAACTTTCTCTTTGACTGATTTGTTGATCATCTTGTTGAACCAAGGAGGCCTAGTCTCGATCTAGCCCTTTGCCTAAAACTATGAAAGCTTGTTTGTCAAAGTGCCCAATGACTTAGAGACTATGTTTAGGCATTCCGGCGTAGTTTATGAGTTGTTAGTTTGTCTTATATGTTTTCCCCAAAGTCTGATAGTCATTTCCCGAAGTTAGAGGGCCTTATACCTCTATGTATGGCTAGAATGTTTGATTTCTGTGTATTAATTAGCTCATAGTTACACTTAGCATGATTAATGGCTTGCTATTACATGTTTATGTCTGCTATTAACTAGTTACACTTGAAATCCCTTGTCTTTCACCAACTTGTTGTCCATTTAACCCATTTTTCCCAAAGATCCCTTCTACCGTGAATCAAATCGGCCCTACAGCAGCTTTGCATCATCACCTCATAGCTTCCTTGACCTGTTTGACCCCATGGCCCAATTTATCTACATCTTGTTATCCAGTTTATGTATTTGATCAGTTTCATCCCTCACAAACTTAAAAAACCAAAAAACTAAAAACATACTTCATAACTAGCCTAATATCAGAACACCGCAAGTAAAACACACCGACATCTTTTACACATATAGAGAGAGCCCTCTCTGAATCCAGGAAGGCTAGGTCCTTGGACTCCAAAGCTTGGTTTGATGTTACATCGTCATTTGGCTAGCCAATCGGCCAAATCACGGGACCCTAACATAATGGCGATCACGGTGGGACTTTGAGTTAGTGACAATCTAAGGACACCTTAGAACTCTAGAAGTCCCTTATTTTTAAGAATATTGTTTGATTGACTTATCCCACCGCTCTCTAACATAATGGCGATCACGGTGGGACTCTGAGTGTTTAAAAGCTTAGATTCCCTAGACCTTAAGAGACCTTAAAGAATACTATCTGATTGACTTATCCCACTGCTCACTAACATAGTGACACTCACAGTAGGACCTTCTGAGTTAGTGACAATCTAAGTACACCTTAGTAACTCTTGAAGTTTCAATCAAGCTTAGTAAACTTAGAGATTGTTTGAAGAGTAGAAAATAGCTCTTTCACCATCTTAGCAAAATGATGAGTCAGTTATAGAAATCTCTTCCAAACCTTGTAGGCACATAAAACTCAAAAAACCCCAAAAACACTCCCCTAGATTGGCTTTGACAATATTGGTGGTGGACCATACAAGTATACCTCAAAACAAACTGAAAATCCACCTGGCGACTCCACTAAACTTCTAGTAAGCCTTACTACTTTTCAAAACTCTAGGCTACCATCCGATAAACCTATCCCATCGCTCACTAACATAGCGGGAGATGGTGGGACACTGAGTACATAATAGTCCAGCAAACTCTTATAGAATCTTTGGTCCTTTAGGTACCATAAACAAGCAAGAAGTCCCTAGACCCATTTTTTAGAGAAAAATCTTTTTGTTCTCATCACCCTAGCAAAGTGTTGAAACAAGTCTAGGATACTTTAACAAACCATAGGTTGCACATAAAACTCAGAAAATCAAAAAAACATTCTCAGATTAGTTACTGGTGGTGGACCATAGCTATCTTCACAAAACAATCCAGTTCCACCTGGCGACTCCACTAATCCATCCCTTTTATTTTTGACCATCCTTCACCTTAGTAAAGCTATAGAGAAACCGCTCATCCAAAACATTCTCCATTACCGCTCTCTCTAAACTCTGGATCTAAAAATTTGGCTTCACAAAGAATCAACACCAGATCCCATCCAGACCCAAATCCCCCTATCATAGTAGATGACCCAGAGAAGATTCTGTGGCAAGCTTCCGAAACTGATCATCTAACTTCTGGTAGATTCACCCGTAGAACAAGATCTGTACCTAAACATCGCACCATCCTACTAGATTCACCTTTGGAACTAGAGTCATCACAAACTCTTCCCAGAAGCAAATCATATAGTAAGATAAACTTCGACAATCTTGAACCCCTAAGCCCACCACAGAGTCCTATTAGAGAAGCTTCACCTACCACTCCTCCTGACTTCCATCTTCTCTATCAGTTTGGCTCCTATCATCCTACATCTGCTCAAAACCAGATCACTAGTCCCAGTTCATCCGCCACACCTAGTCAAACCACCACTGTTCAAACCACTTCATCTCAGCCTACTAGTCCTCATCTTGTATATTATCCATTAGCTCCAGTCATGGCAGCCTGGTACGCACCTTTGGTGTTGCCACCGCCCTTGGCTCCTCTCCCAAATAAATATCAAGACAAAATCCCACACTTTACTGGAGAAGACACCACCACAGCTCAACAGCATGTAAGTAGGATTAGTGATGCTTTTGAATACATGGAAGTACAAGAAGAGACCGTCAGAATGAGAATATTCGCACAAAGTCTTGGTGGTGAACCCAAAACACGGTTCAAAAGCTTAACTCCAAACAGCATCCACAATATCCCAGAACTATATCAAGTCTTCAGAAATAGGTGGGAAATCCGAAGAAACCCCATTCAGATCCTGTCAGAATATAACAACCTAAAACGGGAAAATGGGGAAAGTGTCCAGGCTTACTGCACTAGGTTCAACAGTGTATTTAACTCCCTCCCACCTCATTTCAAACCCCCACTTGGTTTAATCTTGGAAAAATTCCCCGAGGGTTTTGATCCAGACATGACATATCATCTGAGAGACAAGGATCCCCCTACCCTAGAGGAAATGCAACAAATAGCCATAAAAACAGAAGCCAACTTAGCAGAAAAAAGAGCGAGGACTAGATTAGAAGGAAAAGTCCCATATAGAGATAAGGTCTCCACTTCATCTCCTTCCCTAGATCCTAGAATAGATGGCCTGATCAAATCCATGACAAAGATGTGGGAAAAAATGAGTGAAAAAGTGCCTCCTAGGGACAACCAACCAAACCCTCAAAACCGGAAACAAGGCTTTAGAAAGGATCAGTCTCAAAATAAACCAAGAGGAAATGATCAGCAGATCAGACCATCCTTCAGTGAGAATTATGTTGATGAAGAGAATAAGGATACCGCACCCATTGATGAAAATCATTGGAAACTCATAGGTTCTGATAACGAGAGTAAGGTTTACCTCACAGCAGAAGAGCGAGAGTTGTGCTCCCCAAGTCAGGACGAAACCGACTATGAAGATCTCGAAGATCCTGCCATAGATTTTCAGAATGCCATTATAGAAGCTCATAGGCAGTATAACCTTAGAAGCAGAAAAAACCAAGACCACTCCAAGAAGGGTAGCCCTGACACTGCTAAAATCTCTGACACCATCCCTAAAAAAGCCATGGATAGCAACAAAATTGTGGCCAAGAAAATTGACCAAAACAAGGATAAAGCTATTCAAACAAGTCTTAGCTCAGATACTCTTAGCACCTCTACAAAAACCCCCGAAGTAACGGTGTCAAACAAAGTCCCGAATCAGAGTCAACAAATTAAGAGCATAGAAAAGGTCATGTCCGAAAAAGCTGAAACAAATCTGCCCAAACTACAAACTCCTTTTAGTTTCGAAGGGGAAGTTTCCAAAATAAAAATTACCATACCCCTTACTGAGCTAATAACTGTAGATAGGTATAGATCTCAAATTTTCAAAGTTTTTGACATAGGGAGCGAGGCAGATACTTTAAATCTAACTGAAAACAAACCCGAGCTCTTATCCGGCCCAAAAATAGAAGGTCAATACCAAGAAAGATCTTTTTCTCCTTCCTATGTGAGCCTGAACATACGGGACAAGATATTACATAATGCCATGTTAGATCTTGGTGCCTCCCATAACCTCATGCCTAAAGCAGTCATGGAAAACAATACTCCCATTTATTCCACTCATTCCAATTTAGATTCTTTTATCTTATACAATGAAAGTGATATAAACAAGCAGATAATGGAAAAGGAAGAAGTTATCAAACCATCAGAAACGCATTTTCCGTTACTAGATGCAGAAACTAATAACCAAAAATTCTCTGATCTTTCTCCTGTTAATCCTGCATATCATAAGTCAGAAAATAGATTTGTAAATCAAGTTGAAGAAAAGCAATCTGGAAGTTCAATGTACATGGCTAGTGACATTGCTTATGTTAATAATTATCAAATGTTTGATCAATATGTTGACTTATATGATTTCCAAACAGAAGCTAACTTTGCAGAAGATTCAGTTTTTGATTTTTGGGAGGAAGCTCAGTTTCATAAATTTGAGAAAAGTAAGCAGCCATTACCGGTCATCTATGACACTCATGAGGAGAACCTTGAGAGTTTAGAAGTAAGTGAAGAGTCTCGGACTCTTTGCTCTACTTCACTTCAGCCCGTCAGAGATAACATGCACATGATTGGAAATCAACAGTTTTTCAGCTTTGATGATGAGTTTGAGGAAGATGGTGAAATTCTTGAGCATATTGTAAATAAGAATCCTTTGCCTGAAATAGTTGAGGAAATCATTTTGGACATAGAATCTTCCTTAACTCCAGATTTGCAGTTACCCAGTTCCATTGAGTTACAAATTGCAGATGAAGAAGTAGAGGTTGATAAACACATGGGAGTTGTCACACTATCGTTTCAAGATAATTTACTGTCAAAGTGTATCCCTGCCCATCAACCTGATGACCTTCACACAGTTTCCATCCCGCCCTATCAAAACACATCAGCTTGGATTGAAAAATACACTGCAATATATGATGAGTCTGACAGTTCCAGTGATCATGAGCAAGAGGAAGAGTTGCTTTACCGTGAGAGTCCCAAATATAGCCAAGTGGAAGAAAGAGTAGTCCTGAATGAAGCCTATATCTCAAAACCTCTAGATCGGGTATTATTCCAAGATCCATTTGTTGTTTTCCTTGAGAAGTCTGAAAGAGTAGTCTTGAATAAATCCTATGTATCGAATCCTCTAGATCAGGTATTATTCCAAGATCTATTTGTTGTTTTCCTTGAGAAATCTGTAGGGGTAGTGGGTTCTATCATAAACAAGTTGCTACCAAGAATGAGAAAAAACTTAAGCTCTACTGTCCAGAAACAAACCAAATGGGAGTGGCCTTTTCATTATTTCTGCATCATGAAAGAACTAAACCAGAATCCCCCATGTGATCATCTATTTGACTGGTTGCATTGGAAAGAAGAGTTCACTAAATGTATGTTGTGTACAGATTAGATTAGGATAGAAAGACAACAATAGAAAATAAGCTTAGCCTGTGAGCACCTTTTCATTTGTAGTTTTTTTGAAGAAGAAGTGAAAAAGAAAAAAATACAAAAAACAGTGAAAAATAGAAAAAGAGGGCAGTTTCTAAAAATCAGTGGTAAGGCCCCATGTTCCAAAAAATAGTATTTCAGAAAGCGGGCAAGTCTAAATGCCGCTACTAGTGCTTCAATGTCTTGTTCAGTTATCTAGCCTAATCATAGCTGAGCATGTTTAAATTTATTTGTTGATAAGTTAGTGAGTGCCAAGATAGTCAACATTGTGTAAGATTGACTTATCACAGAGCTTAGATTAGGGAGAGATTCTAGTTCCACATGCCTAAAACAGAACCAAAGAGAGAAGCGAGGGATGAAAAACACATTGTACATCTTAGCCCCGCTTGTCTAGTTTCCTTTGTTGCAAAATAACATTTGTGTGCAGCTTGTCTTTTATGCCGCAAATGCATGACAAATCAGACTGCCTAATCCTGATTTGATCATTTTTGAATTTCATGTTGTAGATTAGAGAATGAAATCTTGTCAAACTGCTTAATCTTGACAGTCGATCTAGTTTTAGGTAGAGAAATGAAGGAGTTCATCAGCTTAATCTGAACTCCTGGCAGATATAAGAGTAGAAATAGATAGGTTCATTTTGCAAAAAGAAAAAATATGCATTGTCAAAAGGCTGCTAGTTCAAATGCGCCAAAGAGAAGAAAAAATGTTAGGAAGGATAGTGGGGTAAGTAGAAGTATCATTGATGTTAACCATGTTGTCACTTTTCAGAAATAACATCAAGAGAAGGGTAAATTTTGCGCCAATGGATAAGGCACTGGTCTTCATAAGCCAAAGATCTGAATTCTGGACACCTCCTGACGAGGAGCTGCCCTCCCCAAATGGAGCCACTGTTAGCCATCATTATTTTTTACATGTTAGTGATGACTATATCTACAGCTGAGTTTTCTAGAAACTGATTTCCTTATGTCAATATGTCATCCAGAAAACCCTCCTAAAACTTTTTTCGCCCTTCTACCTTTTCAGTTCGCCCATGTCGAAATCAAAACCTCATTATCACAATCCTACCTAGCTTCAGCCTTATTGGTCTGCCCATCAGCTTTAAAAGGAAAATCCACATCTGTTTCAAAAGTCTCCCCTATGTTAGGAAGTGGCGTTTTAAGACATTTCACCCTTGACAATCATCAAAAAGCCAAAAAGCCTCCATCTGCAACAGACCTACCATGACTGACCTCTTACTTTGCAAATGAAATTGACAAATAGCCCTAAGTCGCGCCACTCATATCCCCTAGATCTCAGCACTGCATAAACCCCAACCTCAAGCTGACTATTAGGTTTCTCACAGTGTTCCATGGTTTCTACAAAGGCAGGAAATATAATTTCATCTCATGGAGTAAATGCTTGAATTTACAGTTAGAGGAACAGCTGCTTCTAAATGTAACTTGAGCCTGAGATATGTCTGCAAAACAGAAAGCTACTCATCCAGACTTTACAGTTCTTTCCAGCATGAAAATCACAGAAAGACACCACTGTCACAGCAAACTGGCAAATGGTCATGGCCCAGAACCTCCTTCATTTACAAGCAGAGGGTTAGGGTTCCTCCTTCATCCACAAGCAGAGGGCGCTGGCCAGTATTGACTTTGAAGATTGCAAAAGTCTAGGTTTGCCTTGAACTGAACAAATTAAATAGAGACTCCAGGTTTTATGAATGTGACTGATGATCATAACAGGAATAGAGTTGAAATATGCTAGCTCAAAGGAAAAGAGAATCTGGTCTGATAAAAGAGGTCATCTGAAGCTTTCAAGTCATGTGAATTGTTGAACTTTAGAAAGGCCTGTCATTAGTAAAAATTCCAATCATAAGAAGCCTGTTTGTCCACAAGATCAAATGGAATAGATGCTGACAACAAATGCCATTACACAGGCAGAAAGAAAGTTCTTGGTTTCTCAAAAGACACTGACCTCCATAGTCACCGAAACTATTTGTCAAGTAATCTGTCATAAGGTGACCAAACCAAATGATGATATTCCAGTCACCCTTAGAGCAGTACAGAGAAATAGTGTCACTTTGGCTAGGGTTTCTTCTGAAACACAGTGATGATTGCAAGTAGAGATACTAATATTGATGTTTTTCAAAAAGGCTCACTTACCATCACATCCAGAGAAAAGCTATGTCAAACAGAGTTGTCAAGCAACCTTCAGATACCTTACCTGATGAAGAGCCTCCTCCATGTATGAGCAGATGGCTAAAGCATTGGATGCTGTTAAAAACTGATTGGTCAAAAAGTGCAGTGGAAAAATACAAAGAAGGAAAGCAAAAATTCTTTACACCAGGTAAAAGATAGTGTTTATGATTCAAAAGTATTGGTTTTCCTATTCAAATGAAAATGTCGCCATCAGCGTACCTATAGTGGACAAAAGAGAAAAATTATCGTGAGTTTCTCCAAAGAGGGTCGTGCTCCTATAACGGAAGAAACCAAAGATGCCTGTTGAGTATATTAGATAGGCAGGGAGGAGGCGCACTTTTTGAAGCAGAGAATGATAAGACGAGTGGTCAGCTCTGCTATGCACTTTTAACATGATCAAAGATTAGTTTTCCGAGTAGGGCATCATTAACTCCAGAGAAATGAGACCAAAAGTGTTGATTTAGTTTATATTTCCAAAAACATGAAGGACCTCTGTCGAAAAATGTCAAAAAACACCCCTACAAACATAAAGTATCCTCTATGGATGTCCTCTTTTTCATACAACTGAGAGTATAGAAGGGGTTTTTAAGGCATGGGTTTAACTTTTTCTATAAATAAAAGGCAAACCTAGAAGTAAGATACCACGATGGTTCATAGCATACGCAAAAGACTTTGACATGTTTTTCAGTTTCTGAGAGGGAGTTCAAAACAAGATATAGGCGGGAGTTCATTATTAAATGGTCAAAGGTACCTTCATATACATTTTTGAGCGAGAAAAGGTGTTAGAAGAATGCTCCCTTCTTGATAGGCATGAGAGATGAAAAAGAGTTTACATGAATACCACTGAAAGAGTGTGCTGCCATAGTCAAAAAGAGGCTCAAATATCTCATCTCAGCAAATACAAAGGGATAGTAAAATTACCATGGGCTGCATTGAATCATAATACCTATGCCACAAATAATTAGGAGTATGAGAGCGTACGAGCGAGTTTTATTACAAAAATTATTTTCTGACCAAAAAGAGATGGAAATTTACAAAACATGAGAGAGGTTTTTTTGTCCCTCATATGTTCAAGAAAAAAACGCTTTACTTTCGGTTTTTCTGGAAGGTATCATGGTTTATGAGAAATGTGAAAAAATACGGGATGTCACGGGAGAATTCTGCACTAGGATTCATCATTTTGACCAGTGATGGGACAGTCAGATTTTTGAACAGCCAAATGGACTACAAATGAACAAATTCAAGTTTCTATGGAAAGCTATCTTCCACGGCTTTCCAAAATGAGCCATCTCGGGACAAAGTTAAAACAAAGAAGACATCCCAAAAAAGTAGCACTGCAATCAACTTATGTTTTTGCACCACCATTACCATTTTTGACCCGGTGATGGGACTGATCGGTTTTGAGCACCCAGAAATGGACACCAAATGAAAACAAATCAAGAATATATTTGGAAATTAGACTTATCTATCTTTCAACGAGCCATCTGAGCCCTGATTCATGACACCGGAAAGGCATTCCAAAAAATGACCTACAAACAGCTCGATGCATTCTGCTATCGAGATTCACGATTTTGACGAGTGTTGGGAAAAATCAATTTTTGAAGGATCAAATGGACACCAAATGAAAAAAATTCAAGTTTTATTGAAATTAGACTTTCACATCTTTCCAACGAGCCATCTCGCACTCAATTCGAGCACCGGAAGGCCTTTCAAAATGGACTTCAAACTTGCGACACTCACGAGAAAGGTGCGGCGACGCGCTGTACCAAAATTTCCAAAAGGAGTGCCCACTTTGATGTGCCAGCACGCGACCGTACAGCTGTGCCAAAATGATGAAAACTCACCAAAAAACCTTAAAAAACTCTTTCCAAAGTACTAACCGATCAGCAAAGATGATCATTGATTTTCAAGTTCAGAAAAGTTGAGATTGTTTTTGGCAAAAATGGTTGGACATGGTGACAAACATCGACATAGCAAGAGACACAAAACTTCTACAAAAAAGGAGGAGAAACTTGTGAGATGAAGACATGGACTATGTGAGAATATGAAGAAAATTACCCAAGATGGTAAGGGTGATGGGCTACAAAAAGAGATTTTTCAAGAGTTGGAAACTAAAACCTAATCATTTTAACAGTCACTATGGAGTGCTTTTGCTTTGATGAATGAGATATTTTTGGAGACCCTTTGCACTTCCCTATAACAAGCATATGACTTCTCTAATTTGCTATTGCTGAACTTTCATTTGTGAGCTAGAAATCTCACGCATGAGTACAATTTGACACCTCATTCATTGTCTACTGTTGTGCTTGCGGGGAGCTTGAAAGAAAAGCAATTATGTTGTACTAAACATGTTATCTAAAAAAACAAAAACTTTCAAAAGAGATCATTGATTTCGGTAATGGATCAGCTGAAAAATTATGGAAAATTCAAACTTATGTTGAAAAAGAATCTCTATTTTGTGAACTACCCCATATCCCGGAGGTTACAAGAGACCTTGCTTAAAGATGTTGTAATTGCTCGGTCAAAGAATACATTCATCGAGGGGTCTCTGAAATAAAAGGAGGGGGACTATGTTCAAAATTAGTAAAGCCCTAATGAAATTGAAGGAAGCCACACGAACTCAGTTTAGATGCACGAGGACATCACGACGGTGATTGAAGAAAAAGAAACACATTCATTTTGAAATTGATCTACACTCAAATTTGAAAATGTGAAACAACGTTGCTTACTAAGTGCTTTAAATTATCCCATATGCTGGAGGAGTTTTTGTTGTTACGAAATAGCTGCTGAGTCTTTTGAGGCTCTTAGCAAGTACAAAACTACTCGCCTTTATCTCTTATACACAATAACTTTTGATTGTAAGATACATTTATTGTTAAACATGTCTTCATGTTGTTGAATGCTGATCGAGTGCCTACAAGGAAAAAGGAGGTTTTGAAGCTAAGAAGATTGTGTTTGGCATTCTTCACGAAAAGGACAAAGTGTCCTACGTCCTAAAAACATCACGGAAGCGAAAATACCTTTAACACAAAACACAAGAAAATTTTCTTGGTATACTATCTTCATTTCATTGTTTTCTTCTTAAAAGGTACGCTATTGGATTTACATATTAAAGGAAAAGCGATTTCAGGAAGACGGAGGCTCTCATATTAAAGGGCATTTTCACAATACATTTGGAAACATTGTTGCTTAACCAAACAGATTATGACTTTTCATAAAGCAGAGTTAAATGAAAGTGTACCATATAATTGAAGAGTATTGTCAAAAAAGTGAGTATGTGAGGGTATGAAACATAAAAAAGGCAGTATGTTTGATTGAAAGGTGTATTATTATTTGATTACTACAGGTCTTTTTGTGTTCACACCAAAAACACCAAGAGCCTCTGCTACCTTTGTCCAAGCTCGAAAATTGATTAGCTGTCTATGTGTAAAACTAACATGGTCTTATCTTTAAAAATTATTTGGTGGAATGGCACACGGAGAAAGGACATGGTTTGGAAGGAGCGAGGAATCTTATACCCAAGGAAAGCATCACACCCAACATTTGAAAACATGGTTACCTTCATCAAAATAGTGGTGACATAGAAGGTAGAATTTTGTTTAAGCAACAGAGAGGATGATGAACAAGGCCATGACGAGTGATGAGCAAGGGCAACTAAGAGATGATACACGGCGGCATCCTGATGGTGGCAAGCAAATACAAAACATCGATCATGAAGGGCATTCTCCAAAGCATGCTACTACGCCTCTCTGAGCGAGGGGCCACGACTTCTTCACTCAAACGCGAGATGTAAACATCAAAGAAGAAAACCCAAGAGACGTGAAAGGAGGCTAAAGAAGTGCCAGCACGAGATGCAGAAAAGACACTCGAGACTTCATGTTTGCGCTTTATCTCTAGAACCATTTTGCTAGGGACCATGAGGGTCATGCACACCGATTTTGGGCAATTTTGACATACTTTGGATTTTTTGGCATTTGTGAGTTTTTAGTCAAAAACTCTAATTGTCGTCATTTCAGTTGATGGGTTGTCAGGGGAGGAGGATGATACCGATGGATGCCATGATTTGTCATTCGAGTCTCCAACGATTTTCCAGTGACATTTGAAGATCATTCGTCCCCCCTCGCAATTGGCGACAACACCTCTTTTTGCACATTCTTGCTCGCCATATCAGCGACCCTTACTTTTTTACGGGTTTTTTGCACACAGGGTGGGTTTTGAGGGGACTTCTAGGATCAGATTAGAGGTGATTTCACTTGCGGGACAGGACAGAGCACATAGACTTTCCAACGGGCCATCATGAGCCTCATTACGACACCCAGGGAAGAGGCTGCCATTTTCTGTCGACAAGTCATGGGATCTTTTTAGACATAAATATGAAGTATTTTTGTAATTTTTGAACTCCAAAAATATTGCTTTTTCCCAAATGTTCGTTTAGCTTTTTTTTATACTTGGGAAATGATTAAAGTCAATATAATTTCAGATTTTTCATGCAGTTTTTTAGATATTTTGTAGGATATTTTGTGCTTGGGCTTTGCGAGCTTCAAGGACAAATTTAGATATTTTGACTTGGCCAATGGGATAGCTAGTTGCTCCATAGGTTTTCCTTCCTCAAGCCTATTTATTCCATGGATTTCATTGTAAACAAAGGCTGAACTTGAGGGAAGAATTAATACATTGGTCATATGAGCTTTGAAGAATACACTTGAGTTATGATTTTTGAGGTACACACTCTTGGATGCTTTTGAGGGAATGATGAAGGGATTGTTGATGGATTCCTGTGACTTGTGTAGAATAGTATAGTGTTTCTTGATATGTTTTTGTCTTCTAGTTTTCATTCATAATCCATATTTCATTTTGCTATAGATCAGGTAGAGATTGATTTTGAGATACATACCCATGGAGGCACCTCAAAAATCCCGAATCTTCATAGCTTGATGTTTTCTTCTTCCATAGTTATGCTAAAAAATTCTTAGGCTGCTCTTTAGTAACAAGTGTTATTGTTAAGTTTTATTCATAAGTTCTATGTATGTGAGTAGGATGTATGGTTTTCTACCTACCTGTCGGTACTGTATAGTTCTGTCCATAGCTTTCTCTTTTGGTGATTTGTTGATCATCTTGTTGAACCAAGAAGCCTAGTCCCAGTCTAGCCCTTTCCACGCTAAACTATGAAAAGCTGTTGTCCAGTACTTTGGTAGCTTGAGAGACTATGTTTAGGCGTTCGGCGTAGTTTATGAGTTGTTGATTGATGCTGTGTGTTCCCCAAAGAGTACGGTAGCCATTCCCGGTTAGAGGGTCTTATACCTCTGTCTTGTGTGGAGAATATTTTAATTTCTATGTATTAATTAGCTTATAGTTGTAGCATGATTATTGTATAACATGTTTATGTACTTTTATAAACTAGTTACACTTGAAACTTTGTTTTTCACAAACTTGTTGTCCATTTAATCCATTTTGCTCAAAGATCCTTCACCGCAAGAATCAATCGGCTCTACAACAAATTTCTTTACATCATCATCTCTAGTGCTTCCTTGACCGTTTACCCTACATAGCTCATAATTTATTCATATTCTGTTACCCAGCTTTACATTCTTTGATCAGTTTTATCCCTCAAAACTTAAAAACCAAAAATCAAAAAACTCACTTTCATAACTAGCCTAATATCACAACACCATAAGCGAACACACCGATATTCGTATTTACAGAGAGAGCTCTCTTCTCGAGTCTCAGTTGCTTAGTCCTCGGGCTCCAAAGCTTGGTTTGATGTTACATCGTCATTTGGCCCGCCAACTTTGCCAAACGGACACCAATAGGTTAAGCATGAAGAATATGAGATATGTAAAATTTCCCTCTATGTGTACCATAGATGTTATTTTTAGAGGGGGGTAAGATGGATGGAGATGAACTCATCGACCATGCCACTAAACCTAATCCTCCACTAACATTCCTCTCTTTAATCTTAGTCAAAGAATCAAAGCCAACCTGGATGGAAGTGCACTGTTGGAGCTTCTTCAAATCCCTCAAACCACCAAGGCTGCTGATTTTGGCCCATCTGCATCTCCGAAAATCAACCTGATTCTCTCATCGAAAGAAGAGAAGCAATTATGCTAGTTTTTGAAAGAAAATATAGATGCATTTGCTTGGGATTACAAGGACATGAAAGGGCATCCTTTAGTATGTAGACACCGTATTTACATCAAAGAAGGATGCAAGTTTCGTGAGACAACCCTGTCAGACCAGAACCCGGCTTTAAAGGACACAGTCAAAGAAGAGTCACAGAACTATTGGATGGTGGTTCACATATTCTATATCCGATAGTGAGTGGCATTCTCCTTCTGTCCTAGCCCCAAGAAGAATGTGGAAGTGGCAAATTTAAAGACATTATCGTAAGAACTTGAACAAAAGCTACCAACAGTGCGCGAAGAAAGACCATTTCCATTTTCCTTTACAGACCAAGTCCTAGATGGCCTTATAGGGAAGAAGTTCTTCTCCTTCTTAGATGTGGTCAGCATAAAATCGTATTCAAATAAGCTCGAGGACTAGAACACGACTACTTTCACCGCACTTAGGGTAACTTTCACTTATTGAGTCCTACCCTTTGGGTTGTGCAATGCCTCAACCACCTTCCAAAGAGTTGTCTCCAGCATATTTTTCTTCGGAAAGAACCATGAATCTATCGAAATCTATGGATGAATTCGTATATGGGGATGACTTCCAGAATCTTTCTCAATTGGGTAAAGTAACAAGAAGGCACATTGAGATGCATCTTCTGAGCCTTAAAAGTGTGAATTCCCCGAGGAAAGCATGGGTTTTATTATGACACCTTCATATCCCAAGCAGGAATATAGGTAGAATTTAACAAATCACTATCATCAAAAGGGTACTTGCTCCTCAAAAGGCAGAAGATGTCAAGATTTTCTTAGGCTTATTCAAGTTACTATAGAATGTTCATCAAATATTTCTGCAGAAGATGTCTTCACCATTATTTTGGTTATTAACAAAGATTCTTATTTTATTTGGTATGGCTTTGTTAAGAGGCTTTCAAGCCTGGCTAAGGAAAATTTGACTACCTGCCCCATCATTTGAGGTCCAAATTAGACTGCCTTTCCTTATCCACACCGATGCATCCGACAAAGCTGTAGGGGCAGCATTAGGACAATTAGAGGACAAAATCCCTTAAGCTATCATTTCACCGCACAAATTGTCCAGAAGGCCGAGCTGAATTATACTCTGCGACAGAAGAGCAGCTATTGTCCATGCTTTGAACAAATTTGTGCATAATGTAACCGAATACAAGACCTTTGTTCACATCGACTATGCAGCTATCAAGTATTTAATGAAAAAACTAGTTGTTACCATAGGATACTCAGATGGCTGTTACTTTTGCAGCAATTTGATTTGACTATTGTTGATAAACTGGAAAGCAGAATGTTACGTATTTTTTGTCCAAGCTTTAGTCATAGGTGAAGAAGGAATGGTGGATGACCAACTTCGTATGAGCATATTTTCTATATCAACACCTCAGCATGGTTTTCTATTATTAGCAATATACTTGGTTGTCGACACCCTCCAATATTTCATTCAAAGGAAAGAGGAATCATAAAAACACCTATTTCACATGGATTGGGGTCCCCAAGATATGCCCCGATAAAACTTAATAAAAGAGGGAGAAGATTGTTTTTTATATCCCTCTCTACATGTAATCATGTCCCATGTGGAGCTACCACAGAAAGAGAACTTAATATGCCTCATGAAGGATACTATTGGCACATATCCTTCTACCCAAGATCAGGATACACCTTAGTGACCATACAAAGGAGCTAAACTAACAATGTTATTGATATGCCTATGTACCTCAAGTACTTTATTACTTTAAAAAGTAAGTACAACCTTTGTTAATTTGCCATCCGTTCATCCTAAGTACACATATCAGTAATCGAATTTAGCCATCCAAGTGTGTCATCAATAAAAGGAAGAAGGTAGAAACCAAGAGTAGTAGCATAATTTCAAGGAGAGAATGTTCACAAGCTGGACACCCAGTTGAAATAGTCATCGATCAGAGAGGACAAATTTCACTTCACCTCATTAGTAAATATTTTGATAGTTACTACATTAACATAACTTAATTACCTATCACCTCACAATGGCCACAGAAGTAACTAACAATAGCTACAGAGATCATCCTCACAAGTACAGAGAAGCAACAAAAATAACAACAGAGATTGGTGGTAGTTAGATTAAGTCTTCGAAGTCACTTGGAAGACAACAGCATGATTCAACTTTAAGGAAATAGTCTATGTAATGAAAGTCTACCTCCTAAAATAAATATTGACCAATATTGTTAAGGATTGCACCGAATTAGATCTAGATCCAATAAAATGCCAAAACAGAACTACAACCAAATGGATTGGATGAGTTTACAATGCAAGCACTTCTTCACACAGCAGGTAGTCTGGTTGCAAAGGTATGGCAAGACAAGAACATTATAGTGCCTTCAACAAGGATATTGGGCGTTAAAGGATTCAAGGAAACAAACACTTTATAAAAAAATTAATGACATAAGATGGCTAGGACCATACACAACAAAGGTGCCTGCTTTGACATAATGAAAGAATAAACGAACACAGAGAGTAATAACTTCTGTTACATAATAATGTTACCTTAAAATTTACAAGGAAATTTCATCGAGGAAAAGTTCATAAATTCAATAAGAAGAGAAGTAAAGGTAATGGGAAACTCCACAGTTTCCACACCTCCTAAAAAAATAAAGAAATATCCACAAAAACCTCCTTGAGGGGCTCAAGGAAAGTGGTTATTGAAAACTAATATGCAACCCTGTTTAAAACAACAAGAGAAAGAAATACTCTCTCGTATCTCCTGCTTTGTTTTTATAAATAATAATCATTGCCTGTAAACACAGCATACACAATCATCTTCTTTCCTTCACACACTATCCATCCCATCATTCACTCTATTCATTTCCATAACTCCTTCCATCACTCTCCATACACCATATTCTCCTATTATCACCAAATTATCTTGATTAATGCCTATCAATCAACCTAATGTAAATCTTCAAACCACTTCAACTAGAAGAACAGCCTGGCCTAGAAGAGGCTATCTCAAAGGGGTTATATGATTTTTTGAATAAGGATAGTATTAGATGGCTAACTCTATGGAATTGTAACTATTTATACATTGCAGTTGCAAAATGAAAATACAATAACAAGCTATGGAGTCAACAATAACAGTGAATAATCGTTTTCTTCACATGGAAGTCAGAGGTAGATATTTTTAACAAGAGATAATCTACAACATTAACAACATAGTAAAACTACAATCATATTTCAGCCCACTAAAGGAAGTCAGACATAATAATGTTAACTTTATACTAGAGAATAATCACCTATGATTAAATAGTAAGATCAAGATCAATAAGACATCAAAACCCTGATAATATCAAAGCTAAGCAGAATGTCACTTTTTGTTTAATCGATAATGGTCAAAAACATACAAATAATTTTTTGCAAATATTCTCTAAACCCCCTTGTTTTTTTTATGTTTTGTCTATAAATAGACATTCTTTACAATATGGATGATCTGGGTTCGGTGGCCAGGTCCTCGAATTCTACTATGACACCTTTCTACAATCAAATCAATAACTCTAAAACAAAACAATACAATTACTCTTTAAAGAAACAAACCCTTAATAGGACTGTATCTCCCTATTCTATTACATTCATTTATCCTATCTCGTGAAATAGTTACATGATGGTTACATAATGAATGTCACATGCTTGAAGGAAACATGACCAAGTTGACCATCACTACTATACATTTTAGGCACCCTAGATCTCAGGAAGAACTTCTTTAGGAATGATGACCTTCATCTTCAAACACCTTTCGAATTAGATGACCCGGATGCTGGCAATTTCCTTTGGAGTTTTCAACATTTCATTGTTGTTCGCTAACATGCTTGATGTCTCCATCTCCAAGAAAAATTCTTTTAAGATGCTCAAAATCCTTTAAGAATTTCTCGCTATGAAAACATACGACTCTCAGAACAGTTTTAGTAGTGGGAAAAGTGGCTTTTCCATCAATATTCTTGACTTATTTTCTGCCCAACAACTTAATAATGTCATGACACCTTGCAACCATCAATATTCTGAAACATGCAAAAACTGAATTTAAAAGTAAAAAATCACCTGCTGTGCTTTTTCGAGCGTATTTCTCCGTTCAAGTCGTTACGCCATGAAAATGTGCAAAAACTGTAAATTGCTCTCAAGATTGTCTTCAAATTGTCCTCCGGGGCCTGCAAAATTTAGAATTTTCCATTATGAACTCTCCTAAAATATTTTCCATCTTTACCTTATTACTCTTGTGGTGTTTTCCTCATTTATAATTAGTGGACTAATAATGGGTTTTCTACCACTCTGTCATCTTCAAACCTTTTCTTTTCCAACTCTACATAAATCAAATCCAATTGCTCCGTACATCTTGCACTTTCTGGTTTTTAATGCTCTGCTCTTGATTGCAAATGCGGTGTTTATCTTTTTGATGTGTTTGACCTCTCTCTTAGTGGTTGAGTCCACTTTATCAACGTTTTCCGTATTGTCTGTCTTTGAAACATCATAGACTTGATTCTTCCCAGCTTTTTCTTACTTGTTCAAACTAAACTTTCAACTCGTGTTTTTTGGTTTCTTTGTCAAAATTGACATTCTTCACCGCCACCTTCAACTACTCTTTTAAGGTGTCAATTTATGAGATGTTTCCTCACTAATTTTTCTCTTTACCTTCCTTTGTTTGATAACCATCTCTTCTTTTTTTATGTGAAGACAAATCTATAATGCTTATGGACATAGTCACCGACCTTTCTCAATCTCTTTGCTTTGCTTCATGACCTTTTCTGTCGTCCTCGACTTCAGCTGGGTTTCCTAGGTTGAAAAATGAAACCAACATCATCACCGCAAACCTCTAATTTTTAGTCGTCTTTACCTTTCTTCAACTTTCTTCCTCCATCTTCAATGCTCTCAACTTGGACAATGGGAGTTTCTTCAAATGTCAATTGTATGCAAGGTGTCCTTTATGTTTCTTTAGCCACCGTTTGGCTCCTTGTGTTAACTCTCTTTGTCGCTTTGTTTGCTTCTATTTTGGCAGTGTTGTTTTAGGTGTGTCAATCTTCTCGCAAAGGCTTTACTTCCATGCTCACCGTGTTCTCGAGGAGACGATTCATTTCTCTTTCAACTTCGTCCGCTCATAGTTGGGTATTTTTTTTTTTGAAAATGTTTTGTGGTTCTTATGCTCTCTTAGAGTGACAACATCAATTTCACAACCATTCATGAACAAAAAGAAGTCCAACATCTCTGCTCAGTTCTCACCCCAACACCAATAACTTAATCAAAACCATGATGAAAAAAAGAGAAGTTTCATTGCCTTTCTTGACTTGAAACTTGTCCCATTTTCTCAGAATTTCTGAAATAAAAAGGCAAGCTATGACTCTTTACCCACAAAGTCATGGAGAAGTCTAAGGTGATAGGAGTAGACCATGAGAAACCGTCCTTCCGCGTACAAAATACTTCGGATGATCATCAGATTTAACACCTTCTTCATGAAACACCCAGGAACAGTATTCTGTAAAATATATTTCACCGTATTAAGGGTTTGATGAATCCTTTGGCAATCCTACATTGTGAATTTGATGCTTTTAAACCACCTGCTCTCCTCTAGGATTCTCGTTGTCGATGAAAATGCCTTCATATGTCAACGTTAGGTTTAGAATTCTCACTTTTTGGAAGCTATTCAATGAAGATGTTAGCATAATCCTTGAAACTCGTAGATGACAACTTCGCAACCTTTGACAAAATTGCAAGCATCCCGTTCTTCTCGAAAACTCTCCATGGCATTGGTTTCATTGAACAAATTCATGTCCATGGCTCATACCCATGGCAACACTTGTTTGTTTTCCTAGCAACCATGTCTTTATATCTTTACAACTCGTCAAGGACACCAAAGTTCAACATGCTGCAAACCTTCTTGGCTTAATACAGAAGTAGCTCAAGGACCTAATTACATGAAAATATAAAGAGGAATATGACAAAAAGGCTAATTTGGGGTAAGGTTTTATGGTTTAACATTAACCACAATGTTTTAATCATATTTACATGCATGTCAAAAGGGTAATGATGACCTCGTACACGACTTCTTTACTTTTGAATTAACCATAACATACTCGAATGACCTCCACCCAATCCTCCAATCATGAATGACATTTCTTATTGAATTTGACAAGATACAAGAAAACATATTTTTTTATACAAAGAAGGTTTAACTGTCAGCTTCACTACGAAACTATTAGGCATTTTTGTACAAAACTCATGGTCAGACAAAACACTGTTGAAAACTTGAAAATTGGACAAGGGCGGTCACAGTTGAATTTAAATGCATGTAGCCTAAAATCGGCACCATATGAGTGACCTATACATGACATGACATAATGAGGTGGTTTTGAACTTTAGGATAGGTTAAACTTTGTAAAAAATGAAATTTTCTTATACTAATCGAAAAGGTTTAAGGAGACCTTGTATCTTTTTGATGAGTGAACCGTATGGCTACAAGCGATAATGTTTAATACTCACATAGTGATAACAAAGTGAGCCCACTTGGGATGTAGCCTTCGTGGGAACACGTGAACTCGTAGTTCCGCGTTGCCATCCATATCTTTTTTTGGAAATAAAAGTTCAAATTTTCTTAAAGCCTTTCTTCAACCCAGTGGCTCTCTACCCTGCTCAAGTTTGATGATTAGATTGTTCTTATTAGCTAAAAGCATAATAAAATGGAAGACATACAATGGACATAAAACTGAAGAACTTAAGAGAATAATGTTTAGAAACCCGCCATTGAGAGTGCCTGTTATATTGGCACACCATCCATCTCCCCACAGAGATATGTTGTTTCTCTATCAATTCAAATACTATGAATGGTCCTTCTGCATATTCTCAAACTTACCATGTTTCTTTTCTTCAATTCTAGCTCTCACTTCAACACCACATCTTGAATTTGAAAATTTTCTTTCTTTACCTTTTCTTGTCAAAAAGTCTTTTATTCATTTTTGACCCATTTATGTATCGTAGTATACTTTCTCCCTTTTTCGAGACAGTGGCAGATGTTTATTTTCCTGGAATAACATTAGGCTCTCCTCTAGTCCTTGTAGCAATCTCCATAACAGTACACTCCCAAGGATGTGGGAAAGATGGTTTCAACACTCTACACTCCAACTCATAAGGTGAAGTACCAATCGACCTTTTTTGTACATAATCTATCACCCACAGAGCATACTTTAGTTTCAAATGCCAAAATATTTTGTTTTCCGAACAACTTCTTAATAATTTTCACAATGCTTTTGATAGAAGATTCAATAAGACCATTACCCTATGGGTAATAATCAGTAGAGTGTCCAAGGTAATGTGATAATTATGACAAAAACTAATCAACCTTTTGGATTTTAAAGCTAGTACTGGCTGCAGACAATTCTCATAGACAAACCAAAATTGGACAATATGTTATTCTCTAAGAACCTGATGATGATCCATCGAATCATTTTCCACCTTGTTGAATTGCTTCCAACTTAATTTGGTGAAATAACTGCTGTCGTCGGGATCCATCGACACAAGCCTCTCGAAGAAGATGGTGTATTTCACCAACAAAACATAGCCCCCCCCCACATCGAAAGGTGCCTTACGATAAATTGGTACCATGGGTAAAGGAACTAGCTTTTTCTTACCATAAAATCGACATTCATGGCAGACAACTATCTTCGAAACATCTTTTAACATGGGGTCAAAGAGACCCTACCATGAGAATTTTGTTTGTTGTGGCCTTGGTAACAGGACAATTTCCAAAACTTCCCTTATGAAACTCTTCAATCGCCTTTTTTAGCTCTCTTCCAAATAAAAATTCAAAAGTTGTCACTCACCAAAAGATTCTTCAAAGACAAATTTTTATCTATAATGCAGACCTTAGAGATTTTAGCTTCACAAACCTTGCTTTAGATTTAGTCAATTCAGCAAGAGCTCTATGATGATGTAAGGCAACACAATGTCTCCATATCACCACAGAATGTACTTCTTCAATAGGAATCAAATCTTCATCTTCATATCCGACACCCGAAATTTCTGCAATAAAATTCAGTCAGAGTTGGGCCAAAATTGGATCAAAATATCACTTTGCTAGCCTCGACCTTCACCAATTTTTTAGGATGATTTCTATATCATATCCAACAAATTATCATCCACTTCTCTCTTTGCTATCAGATCAACTCCAAGTCAAATGTCCTCCACCACAATGTTAGCACAAAATGTTATGACATGAATGCACATGAGATTTCAAGTTCTTAATGGTTTCTGACCAAAGAAACACTGTTTTTCCAAGATAATGTACTTCAGCTCGAATTAGCAAGGTTTCTACCAACAACGAATTGGGTCGCTTTTGTACCTTGTTGTCACAGAATACTCTAGCAATGGTGTTTTCCTACGGCAAATGCAAAACTAGAAATTCTTTTGAAAAATTTGGGCCAGTCTCAATATAGGAGCTCATGAGTGCTTAATTTATTCAAATGATCATTACTAACCTATTCATTTAATATCAGCTCCTTTTTTATCGGGAGATCATGTCCATTGTTCAAAAATGCTCAAAATGAAAGTGCTCAAAAAGGCCAGAAACCTACAATCGGAAAGGTCTCGTCATCATGATTGCGTTCAGTAACGGTTTGAAAAATAAGAGGTCCTATGCAGAAGTTATGAAGGTTTGAAAAGCCCATTAAACCCCAAAAATGACTTTGACCAAGTTTACCTTGGTAATTTGAAAAATTTTAAAAATAATATTCCAGAATATTCCTCAAACATTCTCCTAAATATTCCTCATAATATTAAGTGTTTGGGGCCATCATTGAAAGGCCATGGCAACATGGATTTGATGATGGGTTGATTTTATATATTTTTTGGTCAGACCAATGGGTGCCATGTGGACAACCTTAGGTCACACGGACCTTAAAGTCAAGGTCATGGTTGTAAAATTTTTGTGGAGACTTTGGATTGAACAAGATGATCATCAGCATTTACTGCACGCGCTATCACATGCCCATACTGTATAGTTTCAACCTTATGGTTGGCCGCGTCTATTTAAAATTTGTTGCCTTATTCGCGAAGTTGGGAGGCCAGCTCGGCGTCATCCCCCACCATATGACCCACGCGCCACCACCATGACCCATTTCAAACCCCGTTGTTAGCGCAAAATCCATTCACATGCACCAGCTGAGTTACACTGTTACCAGTGTGAACCCAGCACTGTTCCCTGCCACCTCATGAGTTGCTCATAAATGGTTAACCCAGCAGCCAGCGTGGCCAACACTCCCACATTTATCGCTACTCGCTTCTCGGCGGCCATGGCACGCTCATGCAGTCTTCATGTGACCATGTTAGCGCTACTATTTAATGCTATACCAACTAAAGACGCTTTCAATTTTTGGGTGTACCCACCAAAATCGCGAACCACCAATTTAACTCTAGTTAACCTTAAGTCCTCCACAATTAGTGGAGTTTTTAAGGGACACATTGCAGCTTTTTTTTGGTCATAACTCCTTGGATTTTTGACCGATTTTGATGAATGAATACGGTCAATTTTGGGTATTCTCGATATTCGAACACATTGGAGAGGTTTCGCAGCCATCAAAGGTCATATTGTGCATTTTTTTCTTCGTGAGAGAGGTCAAGGAGCCACCAGGGCCGGGGGCGATAGGTGTTTTCAATGTATTGAGTATCCATTCCCTCGTTTTCTCGTATATGAATAGTCATTCTAACGATTCAAGCATTATGCAACACAATTTTACAGAGATCACAACCATTTGACAATATTCATGTACCTCTACCATTTTTGAGCAACAAGACATGACTTTATTACGGTGATTGGGAGCCAGACTAAAGAGATGAATGTCACCGTGGGGTGAAAACTGTTCATCAAATTTACGAGTATTGTTACATGTGATGTTTATTTATCCGTTATTTACCCATCAGACAATGTTATAAAAGCATCACATGCTTTAACCTCACTTAGAAATCTATTTAACTAAGTTAAAACCATTTGTTTCCACCGCAAAACTTCGCAGAACCTTATGCACATAATTTAATTACCGTTTGGATACTTACACAAAAAAAAATAATACATTCCATTCGCATTTATTTTCCAACATCTTGGTTATATATTTGAAAATCTCTGAACAAAGTTAAATAACGTTCTAACAAAATTCACCTTCCCAAGGAGAAAGACCTAATTTCCTTTTATTTCTTTGGCAAGTCACCTTTAATGGCATTGACTCTATTTGAATCAATCTTTATCCCATATATCAGAGCATAATGTCCCAAGAAAATTTGCGAAATTAAAGAAAAATACTCTTTGTGGATTAAGAGAAAATGCCAAAACTTCCGCACTTCAACAAAACTTTCTCCATGCTTCAAGTGGTGATCTCTCTCTCTTCTTGAAAATATAGTTATGTCATCCAGACAGACAACCACCAACTTATCCTTCTCCTTAGCAAAGACAATGTCCGTTTGTCTTTGAAAGGTCACCCTCAGAGTCTGTCCTAAATAAAGGGTGCCTCCCAGCATACATGAATGTCCCCCATGTAGTAAAAATATTTTCTCCTGCCCTCTCGGGTACCACTAATTGTATCCTAAAAACCATCCAGCAGACATCCTTTGGGAACCAACAATATTATGCAGAATTCGATCTATCTGTGGAGAGGGTAATTGTCTTTTAGAGAAGTCTTTTTCAAGTTTATGAAGTCAATGTATATTTTGATCTCTCCACTCTTTTTCCGGTCAGTACCAAGTTAAAAGCCATTTTGAGAATTTGATAGGAACAATAATTTTGCATCAAAAATCTTCTTAATTTTCCTTCAATCGTAATCATGAAAGCAAAAGATTAATCCTCTTCTCAACTTTGCTTGAAAGGTTTTCATTTTATTTAATAGGAATGATATGTCAATAATAGTAGGATAATATTTATTCAAATCAACATAAATCCATGCAAAAATCAATGAACTTTTTCATCATCTCAACACATTGCTTTCATCTCTACAGAAAGAAACTGCAGAAAGCTTTATCATTTTAGGCATTGCTATTGTACCAAGATTACAGAAATCTCTTCACCTTTTCATCATCAACTTGCATCCTAGAGATCCAACACATCATTTTGGTCAGTATTTTCAAGGAATAAGACCTTTGGGTATACAATTATTATTCAACCGCAAAAATTCGTAATTACCCTTAGTTCTCTGAAAGTGCTACGTTTTGGTTGATCTACTTGTGTGTTTTCAACTCTTTCAATTTTATGCTTTATCATGGTCATTGGTCTTCAAACACTTGCCAATGAATGATTTTGTCCGGGACAGTAGCCTTGCGATTTTAACCTCAACCCCAGCAATTTTCACATGAATGCAGTGGATAATGAATAGATTTAGGAACAATTAGGAACAAACCACTGAAGTTGATCCCAGTTTTCAACAAATTATATTCTTGAAAATTTCTCAACATCTCCACAGATCAAATTTATGTATTCTCTGTTCTCATGTATTTGGTTTGACATAAACCTTTAACTTGTTTAATAACCAATTCGTATCTCCACAAAATGAAATTGCTGGGCACCCAATCTTTTCAAAATTTCTAAACCCAAAAACAAAGATTCATACCTGTACCATATTATTTGTGCAATCAAAGTTCAGCTGAAAGAATACAATGCCTTTCATCATCAGTGGTTTTGATCCAAATGCCCTCCAAAATTTCTCTTCCAAGCTGATCCACTGCAAAGCTAAAAGCCACCACCCTTTGTGTTTTCTTTTCAATTGTTTCCTCGATTTTCAGCTTCGTTAAGCTCAAACTCACCTAATTTCTTCTTTTCTTTTTTCAAATTTTCCGTCATTAGTTAGTTCATTGAAAACACTTTTAATCCTAATTCACTTCAACAACACAATTGGGAAATTATGAGTATTATCTCATCGATTACCACATAACAATCTTTGTCTTTCTACATGCCTTCTTTGCTCACTGTGAATGGTGCATATGTTGTCCATTTGCATGGTGCCTTTAATTTTTGCCCAAGACCTCGGATAGAAGCATGCCAAACTTGGGTGAATATCATACTACAATGTTCCATTACCACCGTTCTACAGGACTTGTGTAAGGCCAATAACAATATCTTTTGTCAATCCAATGCATTGAACTCTTTTTGAACTCAAAAGAAAACAAATCCTTATATGGCCTAGTGATTTCCAATCCCACTCCCTCCATAATCACCTTAGGCATGTGGTTATGAGAAGCCCCCCGAATCCAACATGAACAAATGCGTCATGGATACTAAGGATGACACAGAAAGGAGGTATTTCTTCATTCTTTCATCTTCCAATCTTTGGTCCCAAGTAGATGGTTGGATGGTCTTCTGTACATTAAGGATGTTCCAAGGTGTCCCAAGTTGAGAATTCAACATTTTTACTATTTTACCGTAATCATTCACCTTAAGAATTTATCCAAAAGGGATTGCATCTGATTTTGAAAATATCTTTCTCCAAACTGTTAGCTAGTAATATTTTCAATTTATTTGACAGGAGGAGGAGGTGGTGGATCTTTTCAGCCTCAACCTGCTTAGGAGCATCTTTCTTGACCATGTTTTATTTGGCAAGAATAAGGGAGATTTATGTTTATGAGGTTGTATTGCTTCGTATCTCAAATATTGCATGTTGATAACCCTTAAGATACGATGGTTCCTCACCCTTGTTTACACCATGATCGTACCATCACAGCTCTTTCTTTATAAAAAAATTCCGTACATGTTTTCATCTAGGCGTTAGAATGGAGTCTTTCCGGAATCTCAGGTCGATCTTCATCAAATAAATTTTACGAAAAGGAGGCCTTAATTAAGGGTCATGTCGATTTCCGTTTTCCCCGGGTCTCTCGCTGATTTTGAGGTGCCTTCTAAATTGTGGATTTCTAAATTGTGGTTTGGTACAAAGAGGTGTTGGTTACTTCAAGGGCAAGTCGACCATGATTTTTTTCCATTGTCTTCATCATGGAGTCAAATTTTGTCAATAAGAGGTGGAAGGTTTATCTTTCAATTTTGTTTTTTCCATACTGGATTTCTTGTCACATCACATACGTCTCAATGTGCTCAAAACATCATTTCACATTTCTGCCAGTGGTCGTACCTCTTCTTTTCAAGTAAGATAGGAGAAGTCAATATCTAAATGCCTCGCATAGCGTAATTGGAGTCGCTCGTGGAGGTTTTGGATGAGCAGATGGAATCACAGAATTTATTAAATTCTGGAGAAATTTTGAAAATTTTCATTCACAACTCTTTTTGACCTGCCATATTAAGTGAGGGCCTACATGGTTTTTTAGCATTTCCACCCTTGGGAACCATCCTCAAACTTATTCCAATTATGTGTGCTTTCCTAGAGCAAGGGCTTTAAACCACTTTTCTCTCGACTTCACCAAAGGAATTGGCTAAAATAGTCTCATTTGATATCTTCATGGTCAACCTCCCTCCGTCTATAGTGTCTACTTAATCATTCACATGTTCTTCAAATGTATCTTCATCACTTGCCCAAGTTTTGATTCTAGCAAGACAATTATTGTGAGGAATTAGGGACAATTGGAATAGCAAGTGGAGCATATCATGGGCAGAAGATCAGTGATGGTGAACATTTAGCCATGATGATAGGGACTGGTATTTTCAGACAACAATAGGGAGAAGAAGAACAATTGGAGGCAGTAGTTGGTCTTTTTTAGTCTGGGCCATAAAATGAGCTTCATAGTCGTGGTAAAGGAAAGCCAGATTGGCCCTTAGAAATATTTCAAATGGGTTTAATTCTTCAACTTATCTAAAGATTCTCTCTAACAATAACTCGATAAAGGATCGCTCTAAAATTCTTTTTTATTCTTTGGTTTACTACGTCGTAGGTATCATTCTCTTTTTTTGGTGTCTAAAACAATCTCGCTCAATTTAGTTTCATTTTTAGACCTAAAAAATACTTCCAAATTTTATCATAAAATTTTTATCTTCAGGACTTCGAAAATTCAAGAGGAAAAAGCCTCTTGAATGTGATGAGCACGTGATTTTGAAGAGATGCTCTGAATGACCGTGAAAATTGTGTTTGGATTATCCAACATAGCCATGTGGTTAGGATCCTGATTTCCTCCTTATGTATCTCCTTCCTCAAGCCACCTTTAAGCATGTAGTTCTTGAATGGGAGTCACCAAGGTAGTTACAGCCAAAACATATTTTGAGGTCCTACTACCCTCAAGAATTAAACTTCAATTTTTGCACAAAAACTTTGGGAAAATGTCTTCAGACTCCCGACAGACGCATCAAAATGTTATCACCAAATTGGATCTTGATTGCCGCTCATCAATCAACTCAATGTAACTCTTTCAAACCACTTAATTTGCCAGTTAGCTCTTCATTGAGAGCATCATCAAAGGGGGTTTATGATTTTTAACAGTGATAGTACTAGACACAACTCTATGGAATTGTAACTTGTTTTGTATGATTGCAAAGTTGAAAAAATGTAGGCTTACTACTATTGGGTTTTGATTCAACAATCAATAGTTTTAGTGATGTGCATTTCTTCACACAAGCCGAGGTAGATAGAGGTTTTTAACAGATAGTTCACACACACAACATAGGAAAACATAATCATTTCAATAAATTAAAGGAAGTCAAAGCATAATATTGTTATGAATTCTGAGTAATTAGAGATGAAATATACTGCATAGATTAAACATAAGATATACACTAACAAGACATCAAAAACCCCATGAGAATCTCAAAGTCCTGAAGTAGAATGTCACTTTAATATCGATACGAATAAAAACATACAAGCAACAATTTTTTGCAAATATTATCCAACCCCTTGCTTTCTTTGATGTTTTTTCTATAAATAGACATTATTTAAAATATGTGATGGATTCACCGTGGCTAGATCCTCAAATTATACTATGACACCTTTCACAATCGAAATCAATAACTTAAAAACCTAAAAAACCCATCTGTACTCTTTAAAGAAACAAACTCCCTAATAGGACTCTATCTTCCTATTTATTACATTCATTTATCCTATTCATAGGGTTAGGGTTACATGATGTAGTTAAAGTAATGAATGTCATATCTCTCAAGGACACATGACCAAGTTCACCACCACTTTACATATATTAAGCACCCCCAGATCCGTGAACATAATCCCCTTAGGAATGGATGACCTTCATATTCAACACCATTGACCCATGACCTGCTGCATGCCACTCCCTTTGAGTCATAAATATCCGATAATAAGGTCCATCGACATGTTGAGTGTATCCAGCTGGCAGAAATTTCTTTAAGATGCTCAAATCCTTAACAATTTCTCACCATGAAAACAAAGCGCTTTCTAGCGTAGTTTTAGTAGCGTGGGAAAAGTGGCTTTTCCATCAATATTGTTGACTTATTTATTGTTCCAACACCTTAATCATGTCATGAAACTCAGAAACCATTAATAACATCTTCTGAAACATGCCAAACTGAATTTAAATGCAAAAGTTAATTTTTCGTAGCATATTTCTCGCTTCAAGCCCTGTGCACGCTACGAAAATGTGCAAAAACCAAATTGCCCCAAATATTATTCTTAAAAAATGTCCTCCAAATTTGCAAAATTTGGGTTCCTTTCATGTTATGAACCTCCTAAAACATTTTCCATCTTACCTTATTACTCTTGTGTTGTTTCCTCTCATTTACAATAAGTTGACTAATGTGTCTTTCACCACCGGCTATCTTCAAACCTTTCTTTTCTCCAACTCTACATGAATCAAATCCAATTGCCTTCCGTTACATCTTGCACTTGGTTTTTTAACGTTCTGCTTGGATTGTAAGTGCATGTTTATCTTTTTGATGTGTTTGACCTTCTCTAGTGGTCGAGTCCATTTTATCAACTTTTATGTATTGTTCAAGGTCTTTAAAACATATGTGACCTGATCTTCCTGCATTTTTTCTACTCGTCCAACTTTCAAATATGTGTTTCTTTTCCTTTGCTTTCAAACCGATATCTCCTCACTTGCCACCTTCAATCGCTCTTTAAGGGTTTCAGAAACTGGATTTTCACTAATTTTCTCTTTACCTTCCTTTGTTTGATAACCATTCTCTTTTGTCAAATATAGATCTATAACAATGCTTGGTGGTCGAGAAGCCCACCGACCTTCAATATCTTTCGTCTTTTCATGACCTTTCTTTCATGTCTCGTCATTGGTTTCCAGGTTGAAACAAACCAACATCATCACCGCAAACTTAATTTTTTAGTCAGTTTCCTACCTTTCTTCACTTTTCTTCCTCCATCTTCAATGTCTTCAACTTTGGACAATGGGAGTTTCTTCAATGTCAATTGCATGCAAGATGTCTCAAGTTTCTAGCCACCCTAGTAACTTTGCTGATTTGTTTACAATTATTTCTGCTTCTCTGCTTTTGCTATGTGTTGTTTTAGGTGTGTCAATATCTGCAAAAGGCTTGCTTCCATGCTCACTGGGGTTCGGAGGAGATGATCTATTCCCTTCTTCACTTACAGTTGGTGATTAATTTTTTTCTAGGTTTGGAGGTTTTCAGAGTGATAACACTAATTTCCTACATAACCATTCATGAACAAAAATGAAGTCCAATCTTTTGTCTAGTCTTTTCAATTCTCTAACACCAATAGTCAGACCAAAACCATGATGAAAATATAACTTTTCATTTTCTTTTTTTTGATTTGAAACTTGTTTGAATATTTTCCTGTATCTATGTATACAAATAAAAGGCAAATGTATGACCTCACCAAAAAACCTAATTAAGCCAAGGTGATATGAGATCATGTGAAACCGTTCCTTTGTGTAAAATACTTATGGATGATCATCAACAACTTTGAATAATTTTCTTTTCTCTTCATGAAACCCTAGAATAGCATTTTTTCAAATTAAATTTTCACTGTATTATGGTTTACGAACCTCTTTTATGTACCTCTTCATTGCAATTTGACGTTTTTAAACCACCTGCTCCCCCTCCCTCAGGGGATTCTCGTTGTTGATGAAATTTTGTCTCAAGTTTTCCATCGTTAGTTCATAATTCATTATTGAAGTCGTTCCAAAGAAGCTTAGAAAATCATTGGAAACCCGTAGATGACAACCCCGCAACCTTGAAAGAATTGCAAGCAACCTCGTTTCTAAAAACCTCCATGGCAGTTTGGTCTTCTATTGAAAAATTCATGTCCATGGGCTCTCCATACCCCTGGCAATGACCACCTTGTTTGTTTTCTTCTCATAAACTGATAAAAATATATCTTTCACAACCTCGCTAGCCTGGAGCACACCTGTTAAAACCAATCATGCAACATCTCATTACATTTTGATGAAGTAGTTTCAAGTGATCCAATTACATGCAAAGATAAAGCATTATGACAAAAATACTAATTAAAAGGTTTTATGGTTTGAATGAAAACTCGTGCTTTAATCATAACACATGCATGCCAAAAAAGGGGTAATGAGGACCTACAGACATGGCTTTGTATTTTTGAATTAACCAGTGCCGTACCGAATGACCTCTCCAGTAATTAACCCCAATCACAGAACACATTTTTATTGAATTTGACAAGATAGTAAGAAAACAAATTTTTCGTAGCATAGTTAGTTTAACCCTCCCAAGGGCCATTATGAAACTATTAGCAACAGAAAGGAAACTTCCGTGTTTTACGTATAAAATGCTATGAAAACTTGAAAAATTGACATACAATTCTTTTTTGAATTTAAATGCATAAGGAATGAAAATCTACAATACATGAGGACCGATGGGAAATTTCATGACATACAATGGAGGTGGCTTTGAACCTTAGGATAGGTTAAATATGTAAAAAATAAAATTTTCCTATACCAACTTGAAAATGCTTAAGGAGACTTTATCTCTTTTGATGAGAAGACCAGCGACCATTTCAAGAACAAGTTTCCACAATTTTATGAGTGATAACATGATCCGTATCTTGGGGAGGCCCAAGATTCTGTAAGTCAGAAATGGATCTCGACAAGATCCTAAAATTAGAATGCTTAAAAAAAGAGAGAACAATAAAAAAATAAAAACTGACAAAGAAAATTGTTTTTTATTAAAACAAAGAATCAATTGTGAGAAGAACATTTGTATGACAATATGTCCTTTACAAAGTGAGGCTTGTTATTTATAGCCTTTTTGATACTAGGTGTAGAAGACACCATAGGCTGTACTATGGGTAGATACCACTTACAATACCACAGCAAATCCTATGTGGATGAACACCAAGGGTGGACACATACCATGTGGGCTTTCTGTCACAACACCATGGGTGAACAAATATCGTGTGGACGAATACCATGGGTTTGTTACTGCACCACCATGGGCAATTCCATGGGTGATGGATACAGGAAGATGCTTAGCTCATGAGTTACGTTTACCTTCATTCGGGATCATTCTCCCTCTCAAGAAGCAACAACCCATTACAAGTTCCCTCCTCGAGAAGCCTTTTTGAACATGAAGAGCCAACGTAAGGAAAAAGAGTTTTATGTAGTTAACGCATAACCGTGATGAACGAAGATCCGAGGACAGAGACACCTGTAATGCTTGTGACCAACCGTGAGGCTGATACAGTGCGGCCTAGCAAATGGACTTCGATAAGTGGGGTTTTCTCAGGGATGAAAATCAAAACCATGATGAACGGTAAGGATCCATAAGACATATACCTCGTAATGCTTGTGAGACTAATCATAGTGACTAATAAATGAAAAATAAAACCACAAAGAAAATTGTTTTATTAAACAAAAGAATCACCCAGAGAAGTTACATTGCATGTATAACTGTTCTTTTACAAAGTGAGGCTTGTTATTTATAGCCCTTTTTTGAGATACAATACCATAGGTGTGATACCATAGTCACTATGGGTAGATAATGTTACTTTACAATACCAGGGTGAAATCCTATGTGGATGAATACCATGGAAAGACATAAATATGGGTCACTTAAGGGTACTACAGTGGCAATAAATATCATGGGTGGATGAAGCCGATCATGGGTTTATGTTGAGATTACAATACCATGGGTAAATTTCATGGGTGACGGATAATATGGGTATGAACACCATGAGTTGATGCTATTTTCCATTCGATCATAACACTCATTCCTAGCACACTTAGAAAAAATAAATCAAGCCACAAACTTCTACAAACATTAGGAAGTTCCTTAAAAAAAAAGTTGTTAATGGACTGCAAATAAAAACAAGAAGGAAAGCTACATAACAGGCTCCAGGAGAACGAGAATGCCACCCATGGCATCTCAAGCACCCCACGAAACATCTACAGTAGAAAGTAACAACAAGAAAATATTATCAGCTCACTTAGGAAGCTGCTCATTCAACAAGCTGCTCACTTAGAGAACATGAATATAGTGAAGAACACAACATCTAAAAGGCTTGTCTCCTCAATCTAGCTCTTGAAAACGCCTTAACAACAACAGGTAAAATTAGGTATATCTTCTCACCCCTCGCTATGCATCCATGATATCCATAAATAATTAAATTCGCAGACTTAGATTTTAAGGGGCAGAAAGGTGGCCAGTTAGCTTGGCCACCATCATGGAGTATGACCAAGGAGAATTGCAAAGTCATGCCACCTGGGCATGCAAAAAAATAAAAAATTAAATCAAGTGCAGTAGAGGAGAATGAGGGGAGGAAACACGCAGTCCATCATGAATTAACATAGAGAAGGAAAAAATGGTCTCTAACAGAAACTGGATCTGAGCCCGAGTTACATAAGCACTCCAAAATTAGCTGCACAATCTAATAAAAATAGATCCTGTCTCATCCAAAACAGTGAATTGAGAATTTTTGAGGGAAATAGACCGAAGGGAGCCCGAAACACAACAATATCGAGTTTGGGCTGCGAATTTGAACATCGTGTAGCAACAACAACAGAAAAACATCACTAGTAGTCGAGCTAGCTTCCAAAGTATACCACATATCAGACGTAGTAGCAAGGGACTAAGGAAAGCTTTTATAGCAACCCAAACAAGGAAAAATTCTACTCTTAGCCTTAGATAAGAAGGAGAAGAAGATCCAGAAGAAGAGCCAGAAGAAGAGCCAGAAGAAGAAGAACCAAAAGAGGAACAAGAAGAAGAAGAGGAAGAGACATAGGGCCAAGGAGAAACATAAGAAATGGAAATGGAGACATAAGTCATAAAGGCAGCAGAAAGTGAGTAAGAGGAAGTTTCCACCATAGCTTCTTTGAGCACAAAGACAAAAAGGAAGACCTCTATGTATTTTAGAACTCAAAAGAGTCAGAGGGTAAGTCAGAAAGAGCAAGAAACTCCTCCCAAGAGCCCCGTCATCATTGAAGAATCAAAAAGTGAGGAGGAAATAATCAGAGAGACAGTTATGGAGGAGCAGCTGCAGATGGCACATGCAGAGAATATATCACTAAAGGAGCAATTGTAGCAAAAAGGGCAACAAGTAGCCACCATGGAAGATTTGTGCATAGAAGCCCTTCAACATAGATTTTTTGCTGACTCATATGCCGTGTACCTCAAGGCGAAATTGCTCCTATTTCAACTCAAAACTCTAGCCTCCCATGGATCCCTACCTTTCCAAGATTGTAGGCAATTCATGGGTTTTGAAAAGAAATCTAACATGGCTAATCAGGAAAAGGTGGTAGATTTTTATGTGCATAACCTTGTGCTGGAAAATATGGATACTTGGGACCCTAATTATACAATGGGGGATATGCAGTTGATGGCTCTAGTATCTTGGATGATGAATGAGGACACTAGATAAAAAGAGACATGGAGGGTCATGAAAAGAAGAAATAGAGAACGCTTACATATTAGACCAAATTGTTCATCCCAAGAGGAGTCATCCTTAATCATTGAGAGATTGAAAAGGACCTTGCACTAGTTGAGAGCTAGCTCTAGACTCAAACACAAGTAATAGGCCACTTTGATGATGTTTCTAGGAATATAGAAAATGAGTGCATTATGTCCAGCAAGAGGATATGGAACCGCCTCCCTCACAACCTCAAGAACAGGGAGTACCATACTCTGGAAAGATTGAGGGGTGCCTTGGAAAGAGTACCATTATACAAGAGGGCAATGCAGGCCAAGAAAATACAATGGATTGGTCTCAAGCTCAGTCCACCTTTGCTGTTGGGGTTGAATGATGAAATGGACATAGATGCACAAGATAGATAATGGGAGAATGCAAAAAAGAGTAATGGGTTTTACCTCCCTGAGGGGGCTCCCACACTTCTTCCTCACGAATTCAGGGGGGCTGTCAAAGCCTTGAAAAATGCAGGAGGAGGATTAGTTTCTCAGAGGATGCGCAACCATTCAATAGGGGGGTGATGATAAGCTCCATCATTATACATATTTGGAGGGGTTAATGGTCACGTTTTTTCCTTCTTAAATATTTTTTTCTTGCATTTTTATTGTTATTTGGTTTTATGATGCTAGTATAGGTGGTGATTAAGGCTAACATACTCCGGGTGCCTAATATGAGGTTGAGTGCAGAAAATCATGAGTAATTGGCATTATTTTTGAAGATTTTATCTTAAAGAGTTGAAGGAGATAGCAAGGAGAAATTATATGAGGATTTTCCACCCTCCTTAACTCTCGAAGGCAGCCAAAGGATCCCAAGGATTCTCTCCAACAATTCAAATTCTAGAGCCAGCCAAGCAACTCAAAGACCAAAGTGCAGTCAATCTATGTTTACTTGGAGTCAGGTGGACTTAATCACTATTTTCAAGGGAGATTTTGGTAGCTTCCCTATAGAATAAATAGAGCAGAGCTAGAGCTAGGAAGGATTCAATTCTATTGGGGAAAATTTCTGCAAGCTAGTGAGATTTTTTATTATTGTAAGTAGTGATTCAAACTTTCAGAAATGTACATGACTATTATTTCCTGAAATGAGTAGAGTGATTTCATTTTAATGATTTAGGTTCGAGAGAGCTAGGCTATGGGTTAGGGCCCAATCCATGTGCCTCAACCTCTCTGTTGTACTTGTTCTTTGCTTTTTGTCAATAGATCTGCTTTCGATAGTTTCATTGTTGTTTAGTTTTTCTTTTAGTGTGATGCTGTAGGTTTCATTTTCTTATGAGTAATAGAATATAGGAGAAAGTATAAAAGCTGCAGATCAAGACCTCCCTTTTCATCTCTGTCAATAGAGCTCGAGGAGGGTGAACCTTCCCACAAACCCAAAAATTGATTTCTATTCACTATTTCTGAGAATAGAGTAGAGTTGCATTACCATTTTCAGCCTTCTTTTTGTACTGTATTTTCATGCATTTGTCTGTTCTTCACACATATATCAATAGAGTTGTTTGCAGGAATAAGAATCAAAGTACCAGGGAAGTCCATTCGCACCTCCCCGCTTCATTCTCCATCACTTTTTTGACGCCTCCATTGCTGTTGTTGCACCTTCATTTCCCTCCTATTTCTTTTATTGCAGCTACTGCCCATTTTATTCACAAAACACTTAAAAAAATGCTAAGAGTTTGACCTTCGCCCTTTCCTCATCAAAACTCCTGCTACCGTACTTCGCTCTATCGCAAATTGCAAATCCTCCTAGTCTTCATTAATACTTCCCACTTCCGAGCTCCGACTGCGATAGTTCATATAACCCTTCCGCCTTAAATTTTCCGATTATCAAAAAAAAGATTTGAAAACCTTTGGAAACCAACCTTTTCCATTTTTTCCTTTAAAATAATTACCGAAATTCCTTTTGCAAATTGAAATTCACATTTTTCATTTGAATCTTGTTAATACTTACCATTCTCGAGCTCCGATCACAATAATTCTCCGTACTCCGCCACACAGCAATTGTAAATCACATTTTTCATTTGGTTCTTGTAACATGGTCCACTCCCAACGCCGATTGTGATATCGTCGTTGTACTCTACCATCGGCCCTACTGCCATGTCATCCCGTCGCATTTCACATTTCTCTCCTTCTCCCTAATAACAATTCTGCTACCCCTTCGGCATTGCGATATTGCGAATTGCGATATCGCACTTCCGTTCTCCTATTGAAATTCCGCCACTGCACTTTCCAAAGCCTCCCTCTCCAAAGAATTTTTGCGATATTATAAGTTTTAATAAAGTATAAACCCTCTTTCACACTTCTAAGCCTTGTTTCATTTTTTTAGCCCTCCATTAGCACCTTTACCCCTTTCTTCTCCAAGATGCAAGCAACACCTCTTCAAATTAGAATTAGGTCATGAATAGCTGCATAAATAGGAGTATGATAGATAGAGCAGGGTGTGTTTAGCTGATTGGCCAAGTTAAGTGAAATTTAAATTAGTTTCATTTCTTCCATTTACTTTCTGAAAATTAAATTAGTTCCAATTCTTCTATTTCCTTTCTTCACATTAAATTAGTTTCATTTCCTTCATTTCCTTTCTGCAATTTAAGTTAGTTTCCTTTCTGTCATTTCCTTCCAGCAATTTACTCTCCAGTTCTTATCATAGTTTAAGAAATAGCACCCTTTCGTAAAGCATAAGAGGATGACATGAGAAAAATGCATCTATTGTGTATATAACACTATCACCTCCAAGTTTGTATGAACCCTAGGTTGATAAATTAAATTAGGGCAGCCCCTGGGAGTTGCAACACTCTTAGTGTAATACCAAGGCTCACCACTTGGCAGCATCGGTAATGAACTGAGATGTATTCGAGACCTTTTCTTGTTGTGGTTGAGTGCTGATGATGGCCTTCGAGTCTGCTTCTAAATTTAGCTATTGCAACGACTCAACTTGTTTCTTCATGTGTGGCCTTAACTCCCGAAGCAGCTGCTTTTTTTTCCGACTCATCTTCAATTACTTGGATTTTCATTTGCATGGCTTCAACCTCATCATATAGTTGTTTTCGGGCCATGATATTGGCGTTTTCCTTGATATCAACCATTACTTGTTGTGGCTTCTTCCACAATGGGTAGAATGCTTGGTTCTTGAGGGCCAGGCATCCCAACCACTCATGAACCTGTTATAATAGTGCATGGGTCTCCTCTGCTATGTTTTTTAGGGATACTCTGAGTTGGATAATCTTGGAAATATTTTGCCCAATTTCTGCCTCATACGCTAATGTTGGGTCTAGTAGCGCTTTCCTTGTTGTTGACAACGTTTTCCTTAACTCATGGTTCGTGTTCTGAAATTCACTGCATACTACCTTAATGTGATCGCAACACTCTACCAGTGTGCATGCAGTCATGTCATCTAGGGTAGTTATAGCCACGTCCGCAATTGTCAGCCATAAGTCTTGAAACTTCTATGGGATATGCTCTAGTTGGTTGTGCAAATAATTCCTCTCATGTTGCAATTGGTTTCGCTCTTCATTAAGTGCTTGTATTTGTTGTTGTTGATGCTTGTGCTGTGTTGCAAGATCGTTGTGCAATGTCTCCACTCGATGTGACTTGTGTAGTCCTCAAATATGGGCGAGGTGACTTGTGTAGTCCTTCGCGTTTCTTCAATTATCGGGAAGCCATAATGAGTTAGAACACCATATGTTGTTAAGTCTATTATTTGGGTTATAACTATAGAGAGCTTGGATTTTTTCTTCCTCGGGGTTGGTAAGGGTGGATTTGAAGCCTTTTTATTTATGAATGGTGGAATTGTGGGTTGGGACTGCAGATGCGGGCCTATGAATGGAATTGCGGTGATCACTAGAGTACTTACAGTTGAAGGATGCTAAAACTGAGCTTGAAACTGAGTAAAATAAGGGAATTGAGTGGTTGCGACTTTGATACTTACAATTTTATGGTTGTTGGCTTGCATTTGAGTATGGAGTTTTTGAATCACTAGGTGCACTTGTATATGTGGGAGCCTCTTCTTCTATCTCGCCTTGTAGAAGTTGCAACACCATCACTTGGAAGGATTAGAAGTGCTGGTTTTCACAGACTTCGCCTATAAATTTGGGCCATGTCATTACTTCTTTATGGAATGCTTCCACGACCAGGGTGAACCTTTTTTTTCTCTTCTAAAACGTCTTTGTGTGTACACACTGCGTCCTTAGCCAGGTGTGACCATGACTAATTCGAAACCAGACTTGTTCAAAGTACTCATCCAATAGAGCTTTGGGAATCCTCTCTGTTGTGTTGATAACATCTAGTATATTCTTATACCACCCTTCGAAATAGGTCTCATTGATCTCTTTGTTGTTTGGGTCGCTTGATACTCTCCATGGTGTATACCTTAGCGCCAATGGTTTCTCCTCATTTATTTTTGCTAATTTCCTCCCTTCTAGAGGGCACCATTTCCACATGGCTAGCGCCATGATCAGATATCCAAAAATGAATTTTGTAGCCGTCATGTAGTTACCTTTACAGGCCTCACATAATTCTTGGAGTAGGTATGCACACCAATTGAGCTACTCTCCCTTTACATAGTGTTCCACAATTGAAATGGTATCAAGTGTGCACTCATTCCTCGTGTAATGCATCATAATATTTCCGACAATGAGATAACAAGAAAATTTTATGTTAGACTTGTTGATGGGGTCAATTTGGGCTCCCTTTCCTCTTCTCTTGGTATTATATCTGTCATACAAGTTTTCCTCTCCGACCTTCTTGGTTCTCTTGGTTTTCTTTTGGAATGTAGATGGCACCAAATTTCTTGTTGCTAAAAGGCCTGTTAGCTGCTATATGTCCACTACATGTATTTTTTTTTTTCCCAACCAAAGCGACCTCGCATGGATTATACTGAGAAGAAATTTTATGCACTGCATCGCTGCTCCTTGAGTGTCGAAAAATAGTAAGCTCCTTAGGTGAAGCAATGTTGACCTCTGTATTCCTTTGAAATCATTTAGAACATGGACCGCTTGGCAGCCATCCTCCTTTGTGTAAGATTTTGTATACACCTGTTGTTTTAGTGCTGGAAAATAAAACGAGTCTGTGAAGTCAGTGTTGACTGACCTGACCTTGTCATATTTCCTTGTGATGGACTCAAGTTTTTTATTTCTCTAGTCAACCTCTAGTTCTACGACTGAGACAATTATCGTCTTCGTCATTCTTGAACGTCTCTGATAAACTACTGATACAACGGGCCTAAGCCTTTTATCAAGACAATTTCTAACATACAAAAACACTTCACTCTTTTCTTTGAGAACCCTAGTTCTCGACTCTGAAACTTCTTGCCTATCCATGCTGATTAAGTAGATTTTTTTGACACGACAGATGGTGATGAGATCTCCTAACTAATTATTTCAGCAACTCCCCCCTGACTTCAATCGTGTGATTTGGACACAATAGGTGAGGTGGATCTGACTTGAATGATGTTATCCTGGGGATTCGAGTGGAGGTGATGGGTAATTATTATGGAGTAATGGGCTTGATTTATTAGAGAATGATGTTTCTAATACATAATTTTTTTTTTTCAAATTCAGACTGACAACTGAATTATGGTGCAATTATTGTGAAATGATGGACACCACGTACGGTATCCCCCCCCAACCACAATCAGTTGCAGTGAGGTGTACATTTCTTTGGAACTAGGGTGACTCAAAGTCATACATTTATTCGCAACTGGATTGAATCAATTATTGACAGACAAACATGATTGACTCTACCTATACCTACTTCTCCTTTCAAAGATTTATTGGAATTGAAAATTTAAGTATTCTACTCATGGAAGGGTTTCAAGCGTGCACCATTTAACCAACCAGGTAGTAGAATGCCATTGAATTGTGCGAGATTTACAAATACTGATTCTTGGATCTCTGCAATGATAAATGGGCCTAGCCAATGCATTCACAACGTACCTAAGAATTTTAGGAACTTACTGTCATACATTAGGACACGACCTCCGAATGTGAACTTATTTTGCTTAATATGTCGGTCATGTCAGGCCTTCTATTGTTGCTTCTCTACTGAATGATGGAAATATGAAAGAAACCTAGCTTCATCTAACTCCCACAGTTCCTCTAATATTTCTACAATTGACTGGTACTCTGACATGTGCATTACCTTCGCTATGAACGAACTTGGGACTATAAATTCTGCCGACACCACTAATTCCCTACTGTATACCAATTGGAAAGGTGTTTTTATATGAAACATTTTGACCGTCATGTGATAATCCCATAGAGTAACTGAAATTATTTCATCCCAATCATCTCTGTTGGCTAAACACACCTTTTTCAGACCCTTGTCCAGTATCTTATTGAATTCCTCAACCGTTCCATTTTCCTATGGGTGATACAAACTGCTCTTATGATGATGAATCATAAAGTTCCATAGCAGTGACATGAATGTTTCATTGATGAAGTGGCTCCTTTGGTCACTTGTTAGGATTCTAGGGCATCCAAATCTTGTGATGATATTCTCAAATATAAACTTTATTACTGTGTCAGTTGTACAATTCCTTGCTGGTGCATCTTCAACCCATCTTGTCAAGTACTTGGTTGCGGTTATAATATATATTGCATGGGAGTGGCGTGCAGGTGGATTAATTAGCCCTATGAAGTTGATGTCCCACTTCTCAAATTCTTGTAGTGCCTGTACCGGTTGTAGAGGTAACTCATCATGTGTGGATGAATTTCCAACTCGCTAGCACATGTCACACTTCTTTACATATTCCTTTGCGTCTCTATAAATAGTTGGCCACCATAGACCTGCCTGCAAAATCTTCCTTGTGGTACTCTTCCCTCCAACGTGTCCTCTCGTAACCCTGAGTTCCCTTACCATAGTACTTCTTCTATTTCATGTTCCAATACACACCTCCACAATATCTTATCTAGCCCCATCTTGTAGAGTTGACCTGCAATTAACTAAATAATCGACAAATCTGACTACCATATGTATCTTCTATGTTGTGTTGTAATCCTCTGGGAATTTCCTTGTAGCTAATAATGGTGCGATATCCTCTAAGTAGTTGGCACTGCTTCTACCCTGAATAAGTCTGCATTCGATAATTGATCATTAACAGAACCTCCGCTTTCTCCTTACTCAAGTCATGATAAGTGGTCCGGTCTGAAATTGAGTCTACATGGATTGACAATTACTTTGAATGTGAACTATTGGAACAATAGAAACCATCTACATATTATCCCCTTCAATACAGGCTTGCTCAATAGATATTTTAATTCAGAGGGGTCTGTAAAAAAATTAAAAGGTCCTCCCCAAAGGTAATGACAGAAATTTTGCAGTGAACACACCATCAAAAGTGCTTCCCTCTTTGTTGTTGTGTAATTATTTTCTGCTATCGATGTCTTCCTACTGGAAATGTAGATTGGATGGTCCAGGTTTTCTTTTCCTAATTGAGGCAACACCACTCCCAATGCAATACCTAAGGCATCGATATGTACGTGGAGCTGTTTATTCCAATTCGGGTAGACCAAAATTGGCGCACTCTCCAGCTTCTTCCTTAGTATATTCAATGCCTCATTAAACTCCTCGGTCCATATAAACTACTCTGTCTTCTTAAGTAACCTTTCAATTGGAGTTGTGATGAGGGTGTAGTTGCAGATGAATCTTCTATAGTAGCCAGTGTGTCCCAACGGTGATCTCAACTGCTTGACATTCCCCGGAGGATCTATATTGACAATTGATGCAACCTTGGCGGGGTCCACACACACTCCATATTTACATACAATGTGGTCCAGAAAAGTTCTGAAAGGAACCAAAAAGATGCACTTTTTCACATTCAATGATATCTACAACTGACTACATCGATAAAAAATTATTTGAAGTAGGCTAGAGTGCTTCTTTAACAAGTTTTACATTGTCCAGTAGTCCATATAGACTTCTAGAAATATGTGGATGTATTCCATAAATAAGCTTCATTTCCAGCTACATTGTCTAAGACTTCGTCATTGAAGGGTGTAGGAAACAGATCATGTACACATGCATTGTTTAGGATGTGGTAATAAACACATACTCTTATCTTTGATGCATCTTTCTTATTTTGAATGACTATTGGGCTAATCTAATCAGCCTCCTCAACTGGGAATATCAATCCGACCTCTATATTTTTTTTTTTATTTCCTTCTTCACCTTCTTCTTTACTCGTGGATTCAATATGTAGGGTTGGTGTTTTACCAGTATTGCATCTAGTTTAAACATAATCCTCATATCTCCTATATCCCCCTTTATTCCTTTTAACTCCACAAATGATGAAGGGAATAGATCCTCATGATCAATTGACAGATCAAAGATATCCTTTATTGTTTGGTCATCCCAGTAGTCCCCAATGGATGCTAGATTCAACTTATCTTTGGTTCCTATGTTGTGCTTCTTCACCTTCAAAGGCATCAAATGGGATCCTTCTATAACTGACCCATCTTTGATTCCTCATTCCCATTATTTCTCCTCGAAAGAAAGATGCCTTAAGTCTTCTAAATCATCCTCATCTGATTCATGATCCAACTTTCCCCAAGCTACTTCTTCTTCGTAATTTTAATCATAAATATGCTTCAGTATGGCTTGGTCTATTGTTCCTACATACACTTAGAAACAAAGGCTACCGAACAGATTTAATCTTCCCTCTACAACACCTAAGTTTGTTGATGCTGATAAAAAAAAGATAAGGGACCAATCAAACATCTATGAAATCAATTTAACATTTCATAACATAAATCAAAGCTTGATCAAATGAATCCAAACATATTTATCAAATAAACTTCACCATTTAGCCATCATACATGTGCTGCTACAAATTAGAAAAAGAGAAATAACAACTGTGCAATAACTTTGTCAATTCATGAGAAATAATCAAAAGAAACACAAATCTGCAACTACTGGAGTTGTGAGCAAAGGGGGCCCTCCTTTACTCACAACCCCTTTTACTACTAAAGGATTTTACACAACAATATCAACAGAACATGTAATTTTGTATTAATGTGGAAAAGTATTACAGTGGTACAAAATTCTGGCATGTCCAACCTCTCTTGCAAATAAAACATAAAAGTATTTATACAAGTGCAAAGGAATAAGCTTGCCTGAATTAGGAAAACTGACATGTTGCAACTGTTTGCTAACAATAACTGAAAAATACAACAAAAATAGCTATGTTGAGTTTGATCCACGATTGAAAGCATGGATCAAACTGATTTCGTTGAGTTGCTAGAGCTATTTCCCAATACAACCATCGATGAGAGGACTGAAGATCTGGGTGGTTTTGGTGACAATTTTGAGGCAGCCAATAGGACAACGTCCATGTAGGCAGATTTCATAATAAAACCCATGTTCCAATTCTTCTTGAGGCTGACTGGAACATACTCAACTGTCAATATTGCTGCAGGAAATCAAGACGGTTACAGGAAATACACATCTACAGAAAATCACAAAGTGTTTGTAGGAGATCGTAAAACTGTTTAAGAATATAATTAGTCTGCATAAGATTTAGTCATTCAAACTTGAAATTGTAGATAATTAGATTAGGTAACATTTAGCTTCGAAAATACTTAAGAACAAAGTGAAATGATACTTTTTAGAATAATTTGCATATCTTAAAGCTCACAACACCATTTTGGTCACCCCAGATGCGGGTGTTAATGCCTGAGCTGGCCTGCACCCACCTAGCCAAGCCGAATACGGGCAACCATCCTCACCATGAGGAGGCACATGGCAACGACATGGTAAACAAAGTTTGGGGTGTGTATGTTATTTACTCCACCACCCTCGAACGGTTCACTGCGTCCTCTCAGCACTTGCCCTATAATCACGTCGTCCTCGGGGCATTCACTCCTCCCTCTGAGAATTCAATCCTCTTGATTCCTTATATGGACCATGAAAATGAATCCTCTGCATTCTCCTTCGGCCTCTCTGTCATTTTCCATTTCAATTCTGCCTCCTACGCCCTCCGGCCTCCAGCCAAGCCCCGGCCTCATTCCACTAGCCGAATGCCCCTCAACCACGCTACTAGTACTCCACTTTTGCCTCCTTCACATTATTGTTTCTCCACTTCAGTCATGCCCTGTCGCCACTGCATGTGCTGCTGCAGAGGTGGCAGATGAAGACTCCCCTCGTGACCTCTCATCCATGCCATGGACGGGAGAATTGTAGACATGTCCTTCATCCTGGTGGCACCTGAAGTTTTGGACCCTCCCAGCTTCTCCGCTCACCTATCCATGCGTCTTCCTAAAGCCTCTTCGGAACCTTCTAGTTCTGGTGCTCGCTCCAGGAAGCATAAGTCTACTATCTCCCCCGCCTACCACAATCTCCCTCGCAAGATGGTTGCTTTGCTGGTGAAATTGGCTGAGGTGGCTTCGAACACAGATGGTAGCTACAACTCTGATGATAGTGGAAAGAGCTCTGATAAAGGTGGCTGCTCGATATCCTCCTCGTTTCTCGACTCCCAACTGTCCAAGCTCGAGGATGATGACTCTTAATACAAGTGCCACATATAGGAAGAGTATACTCAACCACCATTTCCAGATGTCAAGAATTAGACAGACTAACTTCTGGGTTTCAACTTGTCTTTTCTTCATATTTTAGTCTTGTTGTGTTTTAGTTCTCTTGTCTATTTTGATATGCAGTTTAAGTTTGTTTAACGTTGGTTTCCCTTTAAGGGAAAATTTTATTATGACTCATGCACAAACTTCATGGGCTGGTTTTCCCTTCTGGGGTAGTCCCAATTTTGAAATTTTGAGCTGTATAGTTCCTGCCGGAATTGGCTAACACATCAATTCCGACGGATGACGATTGTATTTCTGTGATATGTATTAATAATAGGAGTAGACATATTTAGAAAAAAAAACACCATTTTGGTAAAAACATATGTAATATGGAAAAATGAGAGTTATTAAGGGTCAAAAGAGTTAAAAAATTGGGGAAGCAAGGCTTTAGAACGTTATAAAAAATGAGAAAAATCAGGACTCAACAGAAAGGTCGTCTTGGCATACTTGCCAAGTGTGTAGCCCTTACACACGTCATGATGGTTCGTGTTTCACTGTGGTAACCTCGTGGCTATCTCCCTAAGGATTTTCAATGCTCTATGGTGTAAATGGCTCATATGCTTGTGCCATATCTCCCCAAGGTCTTGACCCTGCTCACGACCCCCCTTGGTGCTACTAAAGGCCGCGACTATCTTGAATTGTAGCTTGTAGGTTCTTCACCCTCACACCAATTTGCATCATAGCTCTAGAATTTAAGGGTTTGAGGTAGGCCTTTCCTCTACTGAAAATGGCATCATAACCCTTATCCTCTAGGGTTGAAACAAAAACAAGGTTAAGGCTTGGAAAATAGAGGACATCCTTGAGATGAAGAGGGTTACCAGAATCCCTCTCAAATCTGACAGTACCCACACCCTTGGTCAAGTACCGACCATCATCTCCTAGCTCAATGTGAAACTGCATGTCCTACTTAAACTAGTTGGAATATGCCTTGTTCCCAGTTAGATGGCTGGATGCTCCACTGTCAATATGCCATATGCTGTTGGCTATGGAGCTTGCCATGCAAGCTATGAGGGAGAACTCCTCAAACTTGGAACTGAACTCGTCCACTTTTACTCAAGTTGTCACTTGGTCGTTCTTGGATCCCTTCTTCATTTGTGGACATTGGTGGCACAATGTCCAAACTGATGGCACTGGAAGCATTTTATTTTGCTGAGATCCTTCTTCTATTTCTTTCCTTTGGAGATAGACTTGACCCCTCATGCACCCTTCCTACATTTGGCCTTGACCCCTTTGCTAGCTAGGGAAAAGTTCTCCTCTTCCTGAGGCTTAAAATGAGATCCAAATGTAACTTTCCTCCTAATATATTCCTGAACATAGTCACCACACAACTGATCCTATTTTGGAAGCTTCTCTCTGCCACTCACAGTGTAGTTGAAGTTATTCCATGATTTGTGAAGCCCTAAAAGTGCAAGGCTCACCAAATATGCTTCTGGTATTATCTCCCCCACACCGGAAAACTCGTCCTTCACTTGGGTGAATCCGATGATATAGGAAACTATGGGCTTAGACTTTCCCATATGGATGTTTCTCATCTTGTCCTTGAGCATGAGTTTTTTTGCTTTTCTTGTGCCCTGGTAAAGGTTCATAATCACTATCCACATTTTTTTAGTAGTCTTCTTGTTGCAAATATGTGGAATTATGTGGTCTTTGACTCCCTCAAGAATCAACCTTCTCGCTTTGGCACCATTATTGTTGTGCAAAGCCAATTACTGGGGGTCGGTTGGTGGGTTTCCCATGAAATCCTTCACACCCTGCTCCTCAAGCACCACATAAATTTTCTACTTCCATGAGTATAAATTTGTTTCTCCCTCCAAATTGTGCTCTAGTCTCAAACCTTGGTATGACATCTTGTTCGTCGAACTTTTCTAGAAACCCTAGTGTGATGGTTTATTGGTAAAGGTTATGCTTTGACCCTTTACTGGAATGGTCTACACCTGTACCAGCACTCGCACCTCCTTAGTGCAAGTTGTTCCTGTACCTGAGGTCAAAATAACAGGTTGTTGGTACACTCAGAGACGTAGCTCTAATACCATGTTAGTTTTCTAAAACCCAACTAACTAATCTATGAATTTTAACCAAGCAAAGAATGAAAAATTTTAACTTTAACTTCTAACCCAAAAATATGCTGATTTTTTTAACTTACATGCAACATAAAACAAAAGGAATGGATGAATACAAGTACACCATAAAAATATTACACAATAAATTTACCCAGGAAACCCCAATCTGAGGAAAGCCTGCAATCTTGGTGTTTTATTGTTCATCACAACAAAATTTTCTTAAGGAAAATATTGCAATCAAGAGGGAAAAATTCCCTTTCTCTCTCTGCAAGCCCTCTACTCAGTTCTGTGTGCATTGTAAACATGCTCTACCTCATTTTTGTGCATTGGCAAAGACTCACACTACTTGTACATTCTCCTTTGCGTAATTATCTCGACCCCTAGAGAGGTATACGAATGGCTGGAGTAATTTGGGCTGAATCAACTTCCTTTCTCTACCTCTTTCATGCTAATTTGCTAGCATTGAGCTGAACCCTTCTCTCTCTCACTGAGCTGAACACCAATATGTCTTATGCATAATGACCAAGTTCTGCACCTTTTTTCCCTCTTATAAATCAACTTGGGTCCACCACTGCCACGAATGGCTGAGATTCAATCTCCTTGGATGACTAAGATTGATCTAATTTTTGACTATAGGAAAATTTTAAATTTCCTAAGTTAAAATAAAAATAAAAAAAGGTAAACTGTACCTTGGCCCCACTTGTGGGTCCTTGCTCCATTTTAGTGCACTTGCTAAATATGGAAAAACCCTTCCTCCTATAACTTCAACTAACATTCTTGGAGTGATAACTAGATCCAAACAAGCTAGTGCAAATGAACTAATTTACCTCGGTATTGAGGATCTAGGGTCGTGACTTTTTTGGATGATTAAGGGAAATAAAAAGTTATCTCTATTATTCAAATACTTGGAAGAAGGGTGTAGTTCAACACCACTAAAGGTTCATAATCACTATCCACATTTTTTTAGTAGTCTTATTGTTGTAAAGATGTGGAATTATGTGGTCTTTGACTCCCTCAATAATCCAACTTCTCGCTCTGGCATCATTCTTGTTGTGCAAATCCGATTGCTGGGGGTCAGTTGGTGGTTTCCCCAAAAAATACTTCACACCTGCTCCTCAAGCACCACAAAAATTCTCTACTTCCATGAGTAGAAATTTGTTTCTCCCTCCAAATTGTGCTCTAGTCTCAAACCCTAGTATGGCATCTTGTTCGTCAAACTTGTCCAGAAACCCTAGTGTGCTGGTTTATTGGTAAAGGATGCGCCTTGACCCTTTACTGGAATGATCTACACTTGTACCAGCACTTGCACCTCCTTAGTGCAAGTTGTTCCTGTAACTGAGGTTGAAAGAATAGGTTGTTGGTATTCACTTAGAGACATAGCTCTAATACCATGTTAGTTTTCTAAAACCTAGCTAACTAATCTATGAATTTTAACCAAGCAAAGAACGAAAATTTGAACTTTAACTTCCAACCAAAAAATATGTCGAGTTTTCTAACTTACATGCAATGGAAAACAAAAGGAATGGATGAATATAAGCACACCATAAAAATATTACACAATAAATTTACCCAAGAAACCCCAATCTAGGGAAAACCTACAATCTTGGTGTTTTATTATTCATCACAACAAAATTTTCTTAAGGAAAAGACTACATTCAAGAGGGAAAACTTCCCTTTCTCTCTCTACAAGGCCTCTACTCAATTGTTTGCGCACTTTAAGCATGCTCTTCCTCTTTGTGCATTGGCAAAGACTCACTACTTGTACGATCTCCTTTGTGCAATTATCTTGACTCCTAGAGATGTATATGAATGGATGGAGTAATTTTGGATGAATCAACTTCCTTTCTCTACCTCTTTCATGCTAATTTGAAACCCTAGCATTGAGACGAACCCTTCTCTCTCTCGCTGAGCTGAACACCAAGATTCCTTATGCATAATGACCAAGTTCTGTGCCTTTTCTCTCTCTTAGAATTCAACTTGGGTCCACCACTACCACGAATGGATGAGATTCAATATCCTTGGTCGATTAAGATTGATATAATTTTTGATTATAGAAAAATTTAAATTTTCCTAAGTTAAAAAACAAATAAAAAAAGGTAAAATGTGCCTTGGCCCCACTTTTGGGTCCTTGTGCCATTTTAGTGCACCTGATAAATATGGAAAAACCCTTCCTCCTCTAACTTCAACTAACATTCTTGGAGTGATAACTGGATCCAAACAAGATAGTGAAAATGAACTAATTTACCTCGGTTTTGAGATCTAGGGTCTTGAATTTTTTGGATGATTAAGGGAAACAAAAAGTTATCTCTATTCCTCAAATACTTCTAAGAAGGGTGTAGTTCAACACAAGACAATGAAGAAAATTCTAGATAAACTAACTTACCACATGGACATTTATTCCATGGGACATAATACTAGGATGAAGCAAATAAAGTAATTTCACAATGCATCATCAAGATCCAGTATAGGGATCCATGAAAAAGCATCACATCACATCACTATTCTAGCCAAGAAAATTACCCCAACTTATCCATCCAAAGCCAAATTATAAGAGGGAAAAAACGCAAAAATGTCAGACTTCCAAAAGGATTTCTCCCCGAAATTCAACCATGATAAAATGAGAGGAAGTGCAATTCTATTTATAGAGGGGGTGCTAAATATCCCTCACATTAAAATTTTAGTTTCCAAGGATAAAATCCCCTATTGTAGCCTATGGAGGGGTAATAATTTCTCTCTTTAATTGATTAATCTAAAATATGAAATTTTAGGGGCATTCATGCCACGTGTACAAAAATTAAAGGGCCAAACCCCTCAGCATTGACCCATATCCTCAAATAAGGGGAAAAACTAGTGCTTTGGTGCATTCATCCTCCAAAGGTCCTTCAATGCATAAGTGACCTTCAATTAGTCTTCAAAATATGCCATGAAACCCTCCAAGGTGGGAACATAAGCCCCCAAGGTGTATAACAATGACCTCTTCTACAGGTGTGTGAAAATGACTTCAAAATTTCCCAAGGACTCACCTTTATTCCTTTGATAGACAGACACATGGGCTCCCAAATGAACACTCGACCATTCCCACTCAAACAATGGGTCTCCAATAAGTCACTTGCTTAGCCCTTGAAGGCTTTTAAAATTTTCAATGACACCTATTGATAAGCAAGCAACACCCCATCATATCATTGATGCTAAATGCAACATACTTCCAATTGAAAATACCCAAGGATTTGTTTATCAATACATTGTTAAGGTGTTAACATTGCTACAACAAGGAACATTCTCTTGAACTACGACCTTTAGGTGTCTATCAACAACACAAAAATTAGCCATATAACCTACAGGCAAGTGCCCCTTCATGCTATTGTTAAAACATAATTTGTGGCTATTCTTTCTTGCACATCCAATCTATGAGGCTAATATTCTCCAAATGTGCCCAAAAACCTAAATTAGATGTCTTTTTTAGAAGGCTAGTAGATGTAGGCTTTGAATATACATGTGGTATGATTTAAATCTAATGAAATAATTTAAATAAATAATCATACACTAGGTCTTCAAGGACAAGAAAAATGTTTCCATATTCATATCTAAACTTGAAGAATGAAAACTAGGAAATTCTTTCCTCCCATATTATTCATTCCAAGTCTTCCTCCCTTTTAACAACTACAAGGAACACTCTCTTGAACTGCGACCCTTAGGTGCCTATCAACAACACAAAAATTAGCCATATAACCTACAGGAAAGTGCCCCTTCATGCTATTGTTAAAACATATTTTGTGGCTATTCTTTCTTTCTAATCTATGAGGCTAATCTTCTCCAACTATGCCAAAAAACCTAAAGCAGATGTCTTTTTTGAGGAGGCTAGTAGATATAGGCTTTCAATATACATGTGGTATAATTTAAATCTAATGAAATCACTTTAGTACATAATCATACATTAGGTCTTCAAGGACAATAAAATTTTTCCATATTCATATCTAAACCTGAAGAATGAAAACTAGGAAATTCTTTCCTCCCATATTATTCATTCCGAGTCTTCCTCCTTTGTAACATATACAACAATTAACAATAGGTCCTTATTATCATAATCAGATTCTATTTCACATATAAAACTTCATTTATGTCAAATGATTTTACATTTCTTTCCAAACCATTAACATAATCATTATAGAATATCTATCCTCAAAGTCCCACCATGTTAATGTAATCTCCATGTCTTTGATGTGCAATTCGTCGTAATCACGTGTTTCAATCTACCCAAAAATATTCTCATTTGACCATTTCTCATAAATTGAGGTTTCAACGTGCAAAATTATAAAGGTAATTTTGCACCATGTATGCCAATAATAGTAGCTAGGGTAAACCCTTGATTCTTAGGGCACAAGGTTGGGTCAAGAATAGGGCTTAAATCCATTACAACACTATACTCCTTAAGAGCTCAACATGTCAATTGTAGGAATTAAACTTAGGTGGGTAGGATAACACTTCTCCTCTTAACCACATGAGCTTTACCTAATTAACCAATGCTATTTTCTTTCTATTATCATTTTTCATTCTTTTATAGCTCTCAAGCCACATCTAGCTACTTTTATAGTGATGCATTTATGCCCTTGAGGATTCAAAAATGAATTCAATTTTTTCCATTATAATTTTTTTTTTTGCAGATTATAGGTGTTTTACATCATAGGCTAGTTTTGATTATATATACATTTTTTCCTTGCTTGGAGCCGCCTTTGTCCTTTCACTTTTTATCTCACATTATTGTACCTAGAGGACCCTTTGGCCTATTTATGATCATTTTTCAACATCAATAAACTTATCTTATATTTTCTTATTTGTTAGCAACCATTCTTATTTCTTCCAAACCTATTGTGTTATATTTATTGTAGTCTCTCCATAAATGTCTTATTTGATGATTATTGACACACATAAATGAAATTTTCTGGTTATGAAGGTTTTAAGTGAACTTCCATGGAATGATGACATTTTCACCCATACAAGATGCACATACATTGTTTCCTTTTGGGGATCAAACTTTGGAAACGTTTCCACCTCTTAAGTTTGAGTAAGGAATTTTTATTTTTGTTAGCTTGGGAGGTACTCAAAGCCGTACGGTTTAGGGTTTGGAGGTTGGAGCACCGCAAAAGTAATTTTGGGCTTGGAACCCAAGGTGTGGGATTTGCACCCAAGATTGTGGGTGGGAAACCACTAATGGATTTTGACATGTGATGATTTGAGATGATAGAGGACCTCCATAGGAGAAAGAGGCAATGAAAATCACTCAAATCTGAGGTGTGTATCATGAGATATTAATTTTTCTAAGTCGCTGGTGGGTTTTGTGGCACATAAGTTGGGTCGTCTTGGTGTGCTTGTGTGCCACAAGACATGTTTGTTGACACTACATGTTAGTATACATATGAGAGAGTTGAGAAGAATTTTAATCATCTAAGTGTATCCATTCATAAAGAATACATATTTTAGGCAACTGATCTAGAGAAGGAGGCTAGACGAGTTTGCTTGGGATTGTTTGTATTTGTTTTTTGTCTCTTACAGGGTAGTGTAGCTACATGAGGTTGCTTCATTTTTTGAGGGTGGATTGTATGATGTATTGGGGAATATTTTGAGTGGTTTCTCTAATAGCATGTTGCATCCTTGGGAGGCTACTAAAGGTAGGCTCCGAGCCTAGATCACCTTAGACAGGGGGCCGAGAGGCTGGTGGGAGGACACAAGCCTTGGTTCTCTTGCACAGGGAGGCTGTGTCACATGTTTGAGGGATGGTATTAAGCCTAGGACAACAATGAGATGGAGAAAAAGTGTTTGGAGGGAGGCCAAAATGTTTGAGGAGGTCTGGTACGTAAGAAAAGGGTGTTGCAGCAACTTGCTAACAACCCTAACCAAAGATCAGACTTGTAGTAAGAATACACCGACCCTTAAGGATGCAGGTATGTGTCTATTGATGTGTCTATGTTGAGTTGGATGTTAGTGGATGAGGTCTTAGTTTGAAAATTTTTATTGGATGCTCGTGGTCTGTTAGAGGGCAATGTGAGAGTGGACCAAGAGTATCCTAGTGAAACACCTTGATGGACTAAGGTGGCTGATAGGAGAGGTAGTGAAAAAGAGCTCAAGGTTTGGCTAGCTAGGAGAAGTTTGGTTGGCCCGTGTTTATTGTTGGAGAAGTGAAAAACGATAATGATAAGTGGCAACTCTCCTGCCTTACGTTAGTCTTCATTGGAACAGTGCAAAAATACTATAGTGGGAAGAAAATTCCTGGAGAAATAATGGGCAGAAGTCTGAAAGTGTTGTTTCCTTGAAGGATGAAGGAGCATCTAGTGAGCGTGAAGACCCTACGTGTTGGTTGTAGATGTAATTATGATCAACTAGAGGACAGATTGGATAACAAAGTTTAGTGGCCTAAAGGAGTTGGTGCATTGATAGAGGCAGGTGTTGCAGAAAAAAAGCGAAGGACCCACAGTGTACAAGATACGACAAAGCAATTGTGATTGCATGTTACAGCAACTAGATTTTTAGAATATCTTGTATTTTGTATTCTTTTACTAGTGGATATTTGATGGAAATTATCTGTGGTACAGGAGCCCTAGATTGTTGTATTATTCAGTTGGAGTAATATAACGAAGTCAGCTTATTGTACATAATTTGCAAAAAGTTGTGTATATTTTGTTTACTAGTAGATTTATTGTTGTTTATATTTCATCGTGCAAGGTATACATGTTAGGATACTTGGTTTGGTAGCATTAGTGATTTAAGATTCTATCCTAGACACTAGCGTCATGGAAAAACAACATGGTATTAGAGGTGCTTTGAAGATCCAGTGAATCAGAGTGTGCACAATGAAGTATAACTTAAGAGGGAGTTGGTCACATTGTTGTTGAAGGGCTTAGGCAATGTTGAAGTTGCAAGTTGGTCTTTGGTATGAGGACAGGTTGGAAAAGTTGTCCAACTATAGTCAATGGAAGGAAAGGATCAAGCTGGTCTTGATGGTGAACAGGATTTGGGAATTCGCCGAGAAAGAAATAAAAAAGCCAACTGACCCTAAGTAGTTGGAAGTGTATGAAGAGTTGAATATGAAGGAAAAGTTGATAATCCTAGATGGTGTCAGAGATTCCTTAATACCTCATGTGTCTGAGAAGAACACTGCGCATGAGATGTGGGTAACTATTCAAAATTTGTTCCAGAATAAGAATGAGAACTAGGTATTGGTATTGGAGGATAAGTTGAAGTCCACCAAGATGATACGAGGTGAAGGAGTGACTTCGTATTTGACGAGGTTGTCTAAATTTCGAGATGAGGTTTCTGTTGTCGGTGTAAATTTATAGATTCTGACATGGTGAGGATTGCCTTGAAGGGGTTTACTCTAGAGTGGAAGCCATTCATCAAGGGGATCATTTCCAGGGGAAATATTCTAGGCTGGAATAAGCTATGGGATGACGTCATTCAGGAAGAGTTGCGAGACGAGGATCTTCATTCGAAAAAGAAGGCTTGAAATGATGATGTGGCACTTGTAGCAAGAATGAAGGGAAAGTATAAGGACTTGAGTAAGATCAAGTGTTTGAATTGTAGTGAGATGGGTCATTTTTCAATGAGGTCCGATGAAGATGAAGGGAGATGACGAGAAGAAAGGGATGTAGGTGTTGCCATTTCTGTCGAGATAGATGATCTCTTGAAGAGGTTGGAGAAGGAGGAATTTGATTTAATATCTCATTTCTTACAGGGTACCATCGATGAGGCTGCATGGTATGTGGACAGTGGAGCGTCGAAGCATATGACAAGGTCACACGATGTATTTGAGACTCTAGCTGAGTGGGACACGAAGTTTCACACGGTGTTGGGTGACAAGAGTCAAAAGGATATAAGAGGATCAGGGGTTGTGCCATTCAGGATTGAGTTAGGTTAGGTGAAGCGAGTCTAAGATGCATTGTTTGTTCCGAGACTTATATATAACACGAAGTCTGTCTTAGCGATCGAGCATAAGGTTTTTGAGACACTCTTCCAATATGGGAAGGCAAGACTCAGGCCCAAAGGCTCTAGCTTCGCAGGTGTCATGATTGGGGTTAGAGAGCATGGTCTATACCGGCTGATAAGAAAGCATATAGATCACGAGAAGAAGAATAAGGAGAATAGGGTACAAGCTCTTAGGAATCAGGTGTGGGTTTCAGAGGTAAAATTATAGGTTCCAAAGGCTTAGGGGGAGTCAAGTTTTAGAGGGATTTTTTAGGGTCAAAGGGAGATTGTACAACCTAAGAAGAATAGGTGGTAAATGGGGAGAAATTATGCTTCCACAACTGCCAAGAAGTAATCACTGAGAGATTGGAAAACAATGCAGGAGAAGAAGAAGTAGGAGGCTTCAAGTGACAGTGACACTTTCGAGAGAGGCGTCATCCATGTTATATGGATTGCTGCAGTCATAGGCGGCAAGATTTGGGGGAGTGTTGTGAGCAGTGATAGTGATGATGATGAGTTACTTCCTAATCTGGGAAGTACCTCCATCTCTAAGAGGGAGTGTTGATTTTTGGTAGCTTGGGAGGTACTCCAAACCCTAGGGTTTGGGGTTTGGAGGTTGGAGCACCACAAAATTGTTTTGTGGGCTTGGAATCCAAGGTGTGGGATTTTCTCCCAAGCTTGTGGGTGTGAAACCACTAGTGGATTTTTACATGTGATGATTTGAGATGATAGAGAAACTTCAGAGGAGAAAGAGGCAACGAAAATCACTCAATCCAAGGTTTTCATCATGAGATATTAATTTTTCCATGTCGCTGTGGGTTTTGTGGCACATAATTCAGGTCAAATTTTTGTGTTGGTGTGCCATAAGACATGTTTGTTGACACCAATGTTAGAGTATAAATAGGAGAGAGTTGTGAGGCATTTTTATCATCCAAGTGCATCCATTCATAGAGAAAAAATCTCAGAGGTAGCTGAGCTAGAGAAGGAGGCTAGATGAGTTTGTTTGGGACTATTTGTATGTGTTTTTTGTGTCTCTTACAGGGCCGAGTAGCTACAAGAGGTTGCCGCATTTTTTGAGGGTGTATTGGATGGTGCCTTGGGGAATATTTTGGGTGGTTTCTCTTCTTAAAAATAGGCCACGTCCTTGGGAGGCTGCTATAGGTAGGTCACAAACCTAGGTCACCTTGGATAAGGGGCCGAGAGGATGGCAGGAGGTGGCAGGCCTTGGTTCTCTTGCCAAGGTAGGATGTTCACATGTTTGAGGGCTGGTATTAAGCTTAGGACAACAATGAGTTGGAGTAGAAGGGTTTGGAGGGATGTCACAATGTTTGAGGAGGTTTGGTAGACAAGAAAAGGGTGTAATAGTAGCTTGCAAACAACCCTAACCAGAGATCAAAATTGCAGCAGAAAGACACTAGCCCTTGAGGATGCAGGTATGTGTGTATTGATGTATTTGTGTTGAGTATGATATTGGATGAGGTCCTAGTTTGGATATTTGTATTGGACGCTCATGGGTTTTTGGAGGGAAACATGAAAGTGGACCAAGAGTAGCCTAGTGCAACAACTTGATGGACTAAGGTGGCTGTTGGGAGAGGCAGTGAAGAAGAGCTCAAGTTTTGGCCAGCCAGGAATAGTTTGGATAACCTGTGTTCATTGTTGGAGAAGAAAAATTTGATGATGATAGGTGGAAACCCTCTTGCTCTATGTTAGTCTTAATTGGAGCAATGAAGGAATACTGTAGTGGGAAGATAAGTGCCAAAAGAGCTGAGGAGCAGTAATGGGCATAAGTCTCAAAGTGTTGTTTCCTTGAAGGACGAAGGAGAAAATAATGAGCATAAAGATCCTATGTGTTGGTTGTATATGGATTTATGATAAGCTAGAGGGAATATTAGATATTAGAGTTCAGTTTCCTAAAGGAGTTGGTGCATTTATAGAGATAGCTGTCGTAGAATGAAAGTGAAGGACCCACAGTGTACATGATACGACAAAATAGTTGTGATCGCATGCTATATCAACTAGATCACCAATGTATCTTGTATTTTTTATTCTTGTACTAGTGGATAATTGAGGGCCATTCTCCATGGTGTGAAAATTTATTAATATACTTAAACGAAAACCCTACTATTAAATTATTTATTTATTTCTCCTACTTACAAGTTATTAATATGAAATATTTAGCATTAACAACGAAGTAAATACATTAACAACCTACACATACAAATCTGAATTGAATAACATGCACAATGAAAAAGTGACACACAAGGATTTTCTCGACAAATGTCCCAGAAAAAAACGAATGCGGGAAAACCGGTCTGCTAGCTTTGGAGGGTTTTTATTATTAAGCGGATTCTAAGTACAAAAGATCTGGGCACAAAACTGGTTAACCCGATAGAGAAATAAAAACTACAGCTATACCTTTGTTCTGGAGACGGAAAAACTGAATTATTCACACCCTCCAATGGGATTTACAAAACTCAGACTTTTCCAGCCTCTAGAAACCCCAACGCTGCTCTGAAGCCCTCCATGTCAGCCCTGTTGGCCTACGTCTGCCTCTGCGCTGCTCAAGAAGGGCCCGCGTCACCGCATACTGGGTTACGTTGCCCCTGCGCTGCCCTGGTTGGACCTACGTCAGCACTGTTGGCCTCTTGCTACCTCTGTGCTACCCTTTCTGGGCTTGTGTCAGCCCTATTGATTCCTGAAGCCTCTGCACTACCCCTACTGGGCTCTCGGCTGCTCTGCGTAGCTACTGCCTGTGCGTTTCCTTGGTCTGCTGCTTCTCTGCCTTTGTTTTACTCTTGGCGTGGGACTAGACCATACCCCTCGCCGATACTGCCCCTCTCCGCAGTTGAAACACTTTTGAAATTATTAACAAACCACGCCCTAGAATTCCAGCTTAGCTTCAATGCTTTGCTAGTGTGTGTGTTGTCCAACTGACCCCAAGCCCTCTTCTTATACTTTTCTCGTTGAAACATCAACGACTACGATTTAATCTGTAATCAATGGCTAAGATTATAAGATGCTTGATCCGCATCACATAAGTCATTCTCATTGTTAGGGTCCTATATTTCATAGGATTTCAAGGTGACTAAGTTTATTCTATCTATCAAAATTATTTCGTAAAATGATTTCCAATCAGAAAATAATTTTCAAAATAAAAATGAAAAGGAGATAACATAAAAAAAACAAAAGAGGTTATATGTTATAAATAAAAAATATAAGATGTGAACCCCATCAAAAAGAAGAAAAAACAATAAATTCTGAAAGTGTTGCACATCCAAATGCCACTCTTAGTTTATATTACTTCTAAAAATAAATTGTGTTCAACTTGTTTAAAATGGCATACAAAGTTTAATAAAATTCAATCGTACAATTTAAGAATGATTGAATTAGGTTTAAATTTCTTGTCAATAGGTAGTGAAAAATAATTTGTCAAACTGTTTAATCCTGATAGATTGATTAGTTACATAGAAAATAAAACTAGTTCAATAGTTTAATCTGAACCAATGAAGGTGTCATAACATCATTTGTTTTGATAAGTTAGCATAAATAGTTGAAATAATTTTAAAATGATAAGGTAGGATATGGATGAAGAAGAGTGAAAAAGTTAAAAATGTTAGGAAGATTTTTATTTTTTAGGCATCCATGTCAATAAAATGTTAGGCTGTAGATGCTCTAAATAAAGGAGGCAAATGAAATAAAATTTCAGGTGGTAGATGCTCTAAATACAGAAGGAAAATAAAAACACGTACAAACTATGAAATGCGATGAACGAGGGAATGCGATATGTGCTGCGATCCTGTCCCATTCCTCCCTTGCCACGTCACCTAGTCTCCACGTCACTTTCCTTTTCGCTTCACACCACTAATTCCTTTTTTATGTGGTAAATTGTTCAAATTGCGATACGCGATTATGCTATGGGTGCGATAAAGTTTAGAACTGAAATCTAAAGGATTTCAGGTCTGGTATAATGGATTTTTCAAAGTTTTGTTTGTAAAAGGGTTTTATCACGACAAAAAGGATTTTTGGTAATAAAACAATAGAAAGGTCAGGTCAGGAAACAAAAGGCGTTCAACATAGGGCATTCATACAATGCTCATTCTGCCAGCACAAAAGTAAAATGCGGTCCATGTCCTAACTGTCCCAATACATCAGTACCTGCTTTGCACAGCGCATTCCATCGAGACGATAATTTTGTAATAAGTTAGAGTTTTAGTTCAAGTCTGTTAGAGACTTTTTTGTTGTAATTTTTTGTATAAATACTTTAGTGTTGGAAGTATCAAAGTTCGATTGACTGAGATCAGAATCATTACTATCTTTTGGAGTACTGTAAGCTTTTTCAAAGCACTGGAGCATTAATAATAATAAGACCATTCACAGGGTTCTTGTGGCTTTAATACTGGTGATGTTTTTCTCTAGTTAGTATTTTCATTGTCTTCTTTCATTGTAAACATCTAAATTCTAATTGTAAAGCAAAAAGCGTGATGAATAGTATTTACTTTTGAGTACCTCATTCTCGATGCATTTACAATCATTATTTTTCCACTGAAAGCCAAACTAAAGAATTCTTAATTGCTCTTTAGTTCTACTGAATCTATTCATATTTCTACCATAAATCCATTGATAAATCCAAGAGATATAGTAAATATTCCTAGATTTCCCTGTAATTACTCTGTGAAATATTGATGCAACCATCCAATTATATTTGACTCCATTGCCCAATATATATTAATAAATTGAATATAATCAATCTTCCAAAATCCAAAACAAACCCAAGTACTATCATAAATAGCATAAAACTTATTTAAACAAAGGTATATCTTATACAAAGAGCCCTCTCCGAATCTAGAAAGGCTAGGTCCTGGGTTCCAAAGTTGGTTTGATGTTGGCCTATGTGATTGGTTCTCACAATCTCTTGAAAATTACAGAATGCTAACATAGTGGCGACCATACTGGGGAAGAATTGAAAACATAGTGGCGACGATACTGGGGAAGAATTTAAATCAACCATAATCTCTTTCAAATTCAATCTTTGGTTAGATAATCATTATATTAATATCCCATAGAGATTGCTATCTTTTAGTTTTTTTCTAAATAAAATTTGAGTTACATTTTATAGTGTGTGTTTTGATTTTTAAAAACTGGCTTCCAAGAGATCTTATACAAGATCCAATCCTGATCCCAAACCTTCTAAAATAGTGGATGATCCTCAAAGGATAGGAAGAAGAACTAAGGATACTTCAAAGAAATCAGTTAAACATATAAGTTCATCAGAAAGCCTGGGAAGCAATAATCCTCTCCCAAGAACGCAATCCCTTCCTGTTAAGCTTGAGACCTTACAAGATATCGAATTTGACTTAAATTTTGAGCAAAGCCTCTTTAGAAGAAAATCCGTAAATTGGGCAGATACAATAGTCCTTGACTAATCGATTCTAAATCCAGATTCACCTAAAAGTCCGTCTTCTTTAAAATCCGATCAAGAAATTGTCCAGGATTTTAAGATCCTCAAATATTTGGTATTAGAATTTAATTCACTAGTGACAGATTCCTATCTTCAACAATCAATATAATTGTCTACATTAAATACTGTTGCTTCATCCATTAAATCCCAAACAATTCAACAAAGATCTGCAAGTCCAACCCCTTCTGAAAATTTTACTACTTATCCTCTTATAAATACTCAAAGGCCTTCATCTCCATCGCTTCATCCATCCTCTCCTTCACATATAGTTAATTCTTTTTACCTCCTGCACCACCTTTTAATCCACCACAAATTTAACCCTCTACCTCCAATCATGGCTGCATGTTATGCTCCATTGGTTCTTCCTCAAAATCCAGGGGCTATGCCCCAAGATTATCAATCTAAAATACCCCAATTTGATAACACCCCAACACATTACTGCTCAACAACATGTTGACATAATGAATGATTTCTTTGATCGATATGATATTGATGCTGAGGATGTTATGATGAGGTTATTTGTTCAAACCCTTGGAGGTGAAGTTAGGAAATGGTTTAGAGCTTTACCAGTTGCTTCCATAAACGATCTAGCAGTTCTACAACGCCAATTTCTAGATAGATGGAAATTTAAAAAGAACCCCCTCCAAATTCTCTAAGCATATGAAAATATCAAAAGAGATAACATAGAGATTATGCAAGATTATTGTGCCAGATTCAACTCTATTTATAATGCTATTCCTACTCGCCTAAAATCACCTGAAGGATTAGTGCTGATTAAGTTTCTAGATGGTTTTGAAACATACATATCTTATCAGTTAAGAGAGAGGAATCCTGAAAATTTAGAGGAAATGCAGACCATAGATGTCAGTATAGAAGCCAATTTATTAGCCAAAAGAGCTAGGATGAGAGCTGAGAAGAGAGTTACCACAAAATAAGAAGCATCAACCTCTAGAACTGATGCCAAGATAGATTCTTTAATGAGGACAATGGAACGAACGATGATTGATAGAAAAATCCCTAGGGAAAATCAAAACCCTCCCAAAACCGCAATCAAAACAATAGGAGGAATCAACCACAAATTAAACAAAGGGGACCTGACCAACAAATTAGACCCCCTTTTCAAGATAATTATGTTGATGAAAATGGAGAGATCATTCAAGAAGAAGAAGAAAACCAAATAAATCTATTTGGTTTACAAAATAATGATACTAATTTTCTCACAGAAGAGGGCCATAAACTATTTTCATTAGCTCAAACAGAGCTTGAATCAGATGAATCTGAAGAATATAAACAAGGATTTCAAAACACCATTATGGAGGTGCACAAATAATATAATCTTAGGAGCAGAAAAATTTCTGACATTACTGCTAAAAAGAATATTGATCAACCTCCAAAAAATTCCTCTGATTCAGATCCTAAGAAAACAATAGAACAATCTTCAAAATTTTTTGCTGAAACTCCTGGTAAGAAACCTTAAGATATTTTTACTAAAAAGGCAGTTGATTTTATCTCTAAAACAAATCAAACTAATGTTCCAACTACTAGTCAAAAAACCCTACTTAAATCTAAAGAGACTGTCTATGTACCTGACATTCCTAATTTTGTTAAGATTCAATCATCATTTAATCTTGAAAACGAACTAGCTAAAGTCAAAATTCCCATCCCTTTGACAGAGCTAATGAAAAAAAAAGCATACAAAACTCAGGTAATGGAAGTACTGAAAATAGGGGAAATTGCTGACACTCTCAATCTGAATGATGATTAACCTGAATTTCTATTTGTTCCAGAAGTAGATGATAAGTTACAAGAAGGAGTAGTCCCTCCTTTCTATGTCAGCTTAAACATACATGATAAAATCCTACATAATGCTATGCTGGATTCAGGGGCTTCACGCAACTTAATGCCCAAAGCTGTAATGGAAAAGTTAGGTCTTGACATCACTAGGCCCTACAAATATCTATACTCATTTGATTCAAGTAAAGTGAAGTGTCTAGGTCTCATCAAGGACTCGTGTATGACTTTGTCTCAACTCCCAGCCAAAAGCCTAGTTATGGACATTGTCGTAGTAGACATTCCTCCTAAATATGGCATGCTTTTATCACGTTCTTGGCGAGCAAAGTTATAAGGAACTCTTCAACTAGATATGAATTTTGCTACAATACCAGTATTTGGCCAGCAAAGAAGGTTATATAGGGAAAATCTCATGAAATATATGGTAATTAGTTAAGAAAAACCTCATAATTACCTTCTATATTTTGTTCCCACTGATTTAGATTCATTGAAATTATTTAATGATACTGAAATGGAAGCCCAATTTGGAAATTACCTGGATACACTTGAAAACGAAGCTCTAATTGAACAACTAACTCATACTTTATAACTCTTTTGGAATATGACCTTTGATGGGGCTTGTAGTAAATAAGGCTCTGGAGCATGAATCTGGTTATCTAATCTAGCTAATAATCACTGCTAAGGGCATTCCTATAAACTCAAGTTTCAGTGCACCAATAATATTGCTGAATATGAAGCTCTGATGTTAGGTTTGTAGTTTCTTAAGAAATTAGGGGCCAAAAGAATTACTGTGGAGGGAGATTCTGAATTAATCATTAAACAAGTGAAAGGAGAATATGCTGCTAAACACCCTAGATTAAGAGCTTACAAAAATGTAGTGCTCGATTACTTACATACTTTTTTGGAATATGATCTAGTAGTAATTCGAAGAAGTCAAAATGTCATAGATGATAGTCTTGCTGTTTCTGCAAGAACTTGCAAAATACCTCACCCGAATAAACTGCAGACAATTGAAATTAAACATCGACCTGCAATACCAGATAACACACGATACTAGTAGGTTTTCAGGAATGACAAACATATTGAAAACTTCTTGCTGTCAAAAGATGAGTTTGAGGAAACCCATATATATTTGGATAATCAAGAACATAAACTAGAAGATCATGTGGAAACTTCAATAATTGTATATGACCCTTTGAAAAACCAGTCTAATAGATTAGATGTAAATAATCATTTAGATGAAAGTGTGCATAAATTAGAAATTCATGAAATAGATCATGAAAAGGAATATTTTGAAATGCTTCAACTGAAAGATAATGTTTTACCCCGGGGATTATCTCCGTTAGAAGATCTTTTTGACTTCAATGATGTAGAAAAGAAGCCTAAAATTGAGCCCATTGGAGCAAAAGTTGAGGAATGTAACATAGGTACTGAACAAAACTCGAAGATGATTAAGCTGTAAAAAACATTACCTCTTATTACCAAACGGAAATATATAGCCTTATTCAAAGAATACATTGATGTGTTCGCTTGGAGTTATGAGGATCTAAGAGTTTATGATTCTAGCATCATTCAACACAAAATTCCAATTAAAGAAGAACAAAAGCCTTTCAAACAGAAGCTTTGAAGTATAAATCCAGTTTTGTTACCTTTAGTTGAGAAATAAGTTAAATGAATGTATGATGCTAAAATAATTATTCCTCTCAGATATTCGAAATGGATGTCAAACATAGTACCAACCATAAAGAAAAATGGAGAAAGCAAGTTGTGCATTGAATTTAGGAACTTAAATAAGGTTTCCCAGAAAGATAACTATCCCTTACCCAAAATGGACCTTATCATACAAAATATGATATGATAAACTAGGATATCATTACTAGATGGTTTCTCTAGCTATAACCAAGTCTTGGTTGATCTAGAAGATCAAGATAAAACAACGTTTACCACTCCATGGGGCACTTTCATGTATGTGAAAATTCCTTTTGGACTGATGAATGCTGGGGCCACGTTTCAAAGAGAAATAGACATTGCCTTTTCAGAAGAGATTGGCCTCTTTATTGTAATTTATCTGGATGATGCAACTGTGTATTCAAAGTCCGACGAAGAACACTTGAGACATTTGAGATGAGTCTTTGAGAAATGCAGAAAATTTGGCATATCTTTAAATCCCAAGAAAACACTATTTGGCCTAGAAGAAGGTAAATTTTTAGGACATATCATATCAAAATATGGAGTTAGAATTGACCCTAAGAGAATTGAAGAAATCCTAAAGATCAACCCTCCAAGAAACATTAAAGAACTTCAATCATTCATAGGGAAAATATTTTTTTTGAGAATATTTATCCCTAATCTTGCTGAACTTCTTAGAAACATAACCAATATGCACAAGAAAGATTTTGAAATCAAATGGAGTATAGAAGCTAGGAAATCTTTTAACATGGTAAAATGGGCATTAACTAAATAACCAGTGTTGATCAATCCATATTTTACTAAATATTTTATAATCTTTTCTTTTTCTTCTGAGCACACTGTTGCGGTTGTTTTATTGTAGAAAATTAGTGAAGGATTTGAGAAACCAATATATTTCTTCAACAAAAATTTAAGAGATGCTTCTCTCAAGTATAACACCATGGAAAAGCAGGCCTTTGCACTAGTCAAAGCAATTAAAGATTTTAGAGTTTATATTCTGCATTCACATATAATTTCTTATGTACCTAATGTTGTGGTAAAATATATTTTAACACAGAATGGACCAGATGGAAAAAGAGGAAAATGGATTGCAGTAATTTTAAAGTATGAACTGGAAATAAAACCTATCAAACTAATTAAAGGGCAAGGACTTGCACAACTTATGGCTTAGTCCAATTTTCAAGCTCTGGACATAAATTTGGTAGCAACTTTGGATGATCAAAAGGAGTAGGCGACTCCATAAATCAACGAATAATTTTTAAATTCTCCCTGGTATGCAGACCTGCTTTATGTATTTTTCAAATTAAATGCTCCTCTTGGTCTTACAAAAACTAAAGCTAGATTTCTGAAATTAAAAGCGGTAAATTTTTTCATCATTGATAATGTCCTTTATTGGAAAGATTCTGGTGGCCTATTACTCAAATGTTCATTGAAGAATGATGCAGACAATATTATGAATTATTTTCATGAGGGAGACTATGGTGGCCACCTATATTGGAAGACTATTGCTAATAAGATTCCCGAAGCTAGTTTTTATTGGCCCACCCTATTTTCTAATGTTCACAAGACAGTCACAACCTGTCACAAGTGCCAAGTTTTTGGAGGTAAAAAGAAACTCCTACCCTTTCCTCTCAAACCCATTTATGTTGAAAACTCATTCCAGCAATGGGGTTTGGATTTCATAGGTGAAATCCATCATCCTTCCTCTTCCCAACACAAATGAATTTTAACAACCACAAATTACTTCACTAAGTGGATAGAGGCCATCCCTTCCAGAAATTCCACTGATGTCGTTATCACCAATTTCATTGAGACCAATATCCTGTCCAGATTTGGCTGCCCAAGGAAAATCATCACTGAAAATGCAACAGCCTTTAAGTCCAAAAACATGGTTGAATTTTGTGATAAATATCATATGTCTTTAGGACATTTAGCAACCTATTACCCACAAGGTAATGGACTGGATGAATCATCCAATAAGAGTCTGGTAAACATCATCAAAAAATTATTAGAACATAATAAGAAATCCTGGTATAATAATTTAGTCAGTGCACTTTGGGCTGACAGGATTACTACTAAGAAGTCCATTGACATGTCACCATACCAACTTGTCTATGGGATGGATGCTATTTTTCCATCTTCTCTAGCACAACCAGTGATGAACATGATGTAAGAGTTACAAGTGGAACCAAATGAGGCACTTAGAAGGATACATAAAACCATTTAGTTGCAGCAAACAAGAGAGAGGTATATAACAGAACACAACTTGTCGAGGAAAATATCATGAAAATCTTTGAAAAAAGGACCAAGGTAGCTGATTTTACTATTGGAGACAAAGTTTTAAAATGGGATGCAAGAAGAGAAGACAAAGGGAAGCATAACAAGTTTGATAATATATGTATGGGACCATATATTATAAATGCTTTTAGAGGTGACAATGCATTTTTGATCACATATATAGATGGAACAGAGTTACCTGGTGATCCTGTAAATGGAAAGATGTTGAAGCATTATTTCTCTTAGTCTAAAAATTCTTTTACATCATTGTAAATATCATAGTAAACATAGATTGGATTGGATGATTTGCTGATTAAGGTTGAAGCCCGCAGAGAAGGCCCTAAGCCATGGTCAACAGACCATCATAATATTTGAAGCAGAAAAGAAATCAGATTACAGATTGCTCAGATGTGCAAAAGGATAAGGCTACTGATCATAGGTTCTTGACACTTCAATGCATGGAAGTGCCATCCCCAATTGGAGCTACTGTTAGGGTCCTATATTTCATAGGATCTCAAGGTGACTAAGTTTATTCTATCTGTCAAAATTATTTCGTAAAATGATTTCCAATCTACAAATAATTTTCAAAATAAAAATAAAAATGAGATAACATAAAAAATCAAAAGAGGATATATGTTATAAATAAAAAATATAAGATGTGAACCCCATCAAAAAGAAGAAAAAACAATAAATTCTAAAAGTGTTGCACTACTCTTACTTTATATTACTTATGAAAATAAATTGTGTGCAAATTGTTTAAAATGCCACAAAAAGTTTAATAAAATTTAATCATATAGTTTAAGCATGATTAAATTAGGTTTAAATTGCTTGTCAATAGGAAATGAAAAATAATTTGTCAAACTGTTTAATCTTGACAGATTGATTAGTTACATAGAAAATAAAATTGGTTCAATAGTTTAATTTGAACCAATGAAGGTGTCCTAACATCATTTGTTTTGATAAGTTAGCATAAATAGTTGAAATAATTTTAAAATGATAAGGTAGGATATGGATGCAAAAGAGTGAAGAAGTTAAAAATGTTAGGAACATTATTATTTTGTAGGCATCCATGTCAATAAAATGTTAGGTTGTAGATGCTCTAAATAAATGAGGAAAATGAAATAAAATGTCAGGTGGTAGATTCTCTAAATAAAGAAGGCAAAGAAAATGTTAGGGAAGCAAGAAAGAAAAAGAAAAGCTTCATTTTGTTTTAAAGATTTTGATTGGCTGCTAGTCTAAATGTGCCTATGGTAAAGTTATTTGTATGGTTTAAATTTTGATTATTAATTTTTTATTAAAGTTTTAAACCATAGCATATTCCCCCCCCTCCCCCGAACTCTCATTTCATTCGTTTCCCTTTTTATTTCCTTCCCCTTTCATATTTCCACACATTTCATTAAAAAAACGCCACGTTCAAAATCATTTTCCCATAAATCGAAACCCACTTATCTAAAAATCCGAAATTTTTAGATATATTATAAGCTCCGCCACCCATCGACAGCCGTGTTATATAAACCTTAGACCTTATCGTTATATATATCACATATTATATATATAACAAGAGCTCTTAAACCATTGGTGAGACCCCTTGTGCCTCATCGCATATTACTATCGCAATAGTTTTGTTATAACAATCAAATGCCAAACTTATAAAATCGCTGATGCGATATGATGTGGGACCCTTTCCCCACCATGCTTCCTTTTTCCATTTCATTTTCCTTTGAAATAAATTGAAACCTTACCTTTTCCGACCTTTTCACTTTACCCTTCCCCCTTCACCATTTCATTGATTTTTATTCCCCAATCACAATTGAAGTGGGGCCCCTCATCGCATTTCGCATTTTTTACGTGTTTCACAATGGAATTAAAGTTTAAAATATGTGATCGATGATTTTACAATATCGCATCGCATCTGACTTACCATTATGAGTGCCTGCAACATATTTTTTTTTATTTTTGATGCAGTAAGTCGGCCCCACCTTCACAGCTCCGCATGTGCTTCATAAGCCATTGCAATACATATGAATATCATATAAATTCCATAATAATTACCGCTTTAAACCTTCCACTGATTCATAAAACTCTGCCATAGCGAGTGGGTCCCTCCCCCGCATCGCACTTCACACTTTTTAAAGTTTATACCACCTGCGCTTATAACTAAAAGTTAAAGAATGCGATATGCGCTGTGATTCGATCCCATTCCTCCCCTGCCACGTCACATACTCTCCACGTCACTTTCCTTTTCACATCGCACCACTAATTCCTTTTTTATGTGGTAAACTGTTCAAATTGCAATATGCGATTATGCTGTGGATGCGATAAAGTTCAAAACTGAAATCTAAAGGATTTAAGGTCTGGTATAATGGATTTTTAAAAGTTTTTTTTGTAAAATGGTTTTATCACGACAAAAATATTTTTGGTAATAAAATATCATAAAGGTCAGGTCAAGCAGCAAAAGGCGTTCAACACGGGGCATTCATACAATGCTCATTCTGCCAGCACAACAGTAAAATGCGGTCCACGTCCTAACTGTCCCACTACATCAGCACCTGCTTTGCACATCACATTCCACCGAGACTATAATTTTGTAATAAGTTAGAGTTTTAGTTCAAGTTTGTTAGAGATTGTTTTGTTGTAATTTTTTGTATAAATACTTCAGTGTTGGAAGTATCAAAGTTTGATTGATTGAGATCATAATCATTACTATCTTTTGGAGTACTGTAAGCTTTTTCAAAGCACTTGAGCATCAATAATAATCAGACCATTCACAGGATTCTTGTGGCTTAAATATTGGTGATGTTTTTCTTCGGTTAGTATTGTTTCATTGTAAACATCTAAATTCTAATTGTAAAGAAGAAAGCGCGATGAATAGGATTTACTTTTGCGTACCTTATTCTGGCTCCATTTACAATCATTATGATTCCCACTGAAAGCCAAAATAAAGAATTCTTAATTTCTCTTTAGTTCTGCTGAATCTATTCATATTTCTACCATAAATCCAAGAGATCCATTAAATATTCCTAGCTTGCCCTGTATTTACTCTGTGAAATATTGATGCAACCATCTAGTTATATCTGACTCCACAACCCAATAGATATTAATAAATTGAATACAATCAATCTTCCAAAATCCAAAACAAACCAAAGTACTATCATAACTAGCCTAAAACTTATTTAAACAAAGCTATATCTTATAGAGAGAGCCCTCTCTGAATCTAGGAAGGCTAGGTCCTGGGTTCCAAAGTTGGTTTGATGTTGGCCTATGTGATTAGTTCTCACAATCTCTTGCAAATTACAGAATACTAACACTCATCACATGTTTAATTTAATTACCTTTAATATTTTAATTTTCCTAAGTTATACTTAAGGTACTCAATTAAAAATATTAATTAATTAAATATATCTTAAACTGGATGGAATTCCCCAAAATGATTTCTAAGTCTTGGAGATATTATGTACTCTAGTCCATCCACAAATTTTGGGAGCTATAGCACATACAATGCTACCCCAACACCCAAAATATCAACACTTGGTATAGGAGCCCTAAACTATTGTATTATTCAGTTGCATTAATATAATGAAGTTGGGTTATTATACATAATTTTTAAAAATTTGTGTATATTTTGAGCACTAGTAGATTTACTGTTGTTTATATTCCGTTGTGCAAAGTAGACTTGTTGTGATACTTGGTTTGGTAGCATCATTGATTTAAGATTCTATCCTAGACACTAGTATCATGGAAAAACAACATTGTAGTCTCTCCATAAATGTCTTATTTGATGATAATTGACACACATAAATGAAATGTTTTGGTTTTGAAGGTTTTGAGTAAAATTCCATGGGATGATGACATTTTCACCCATACAATATGAACATACATTGTTTCCTTTTGGGGGATCAAAATTTGGTTTCCACCTCTTAAGTTTGAGTAAGGATAGTTTCTAATACCACATTTTGTTCCAAGTTCTTTTTATCCATGATGTTAGCATAAGAATTCATTCCTTGAATACATAAGGAGTAAGCCTTACACATCATAGTTCATTTCAAATTTTTAAAGGGGTTGTTTGAGTGGTGGGATGGTTTCTCAAATATTTTGAAATTATTTTATGCCCTTTAATACTCTTATACATTTGGCAAGCTATGGCAAGTATAAATTGTGTGGGTAAAAGGTAGTATAGTGAGCAGAGTGCACAAGTGGAAGAATATGAATAACTGGTACCTATTCCAGGAAATATCCCTATCCTAAATCGGTCACACAACTATGATGATGGCCCTTTACATAAAATCAGTTTATGCAAAACAAACAACTTTCAGAAAATAGATTGCATGTATAAAATATTCCAAAAATCCTTTATGAAATATTTAGTGACATGTTCTATAACACACTTATAACTTGCAGAAAACTGAAAGCACATAATTTATTGTTAAATCCTTTAACAACTTATCACTCACACCTTACTAATTGTTGCAGTTCATATTTTAGTAGAAATTAACAAATAAAATAGACACACCACACATTATATGTTCCTTGTAGTAGATCTGATAAGAAAATGTATAGAAATGGAAAATATGCCCAAGAAATAACACCATAGAAGACAAAACTTCAGATCTTCATTAATATCAAAACCCTTAAGGTAGGGCAACACCATACATTCACTCCTTAAGGAAGGAGATCACTCCACAAGCCATATGCTTGCCAATACAATAATCCTTTACATCCCTCAATGGAGAGTCTCTAACCTTTATATAGGTTTCATACATGTAATACCATGAGTAGTTACCATGGGTCTCTCAATACCATACATCCAATACAATGGGCTTATCACTTTATTCCCTCTCTACATGTGGTCCCTTACATAATGTGGGTTAACCACTTTATTTATTAACTATGGCCCAGTTATTTATCATTCTTATATTAATACATCATATTATTCCCTTGGGTACCTCCCTCTGTACCCTATATTATCCCCCATAGGTACACTACATTACACCACCCTTAAACATGTTTCGTCCCCGAAACATGAGAAGAACACAAATAATAAGATCTACTCAAAAGAGTATTCCATTGATACCATTCACGTGCATCCAGCCATCCAAGAGAAATGTGAACACTCGATCTAGTTGGTGCCTCGCTCGCTTGCGATGGAAGCAGGTTCTGGTGGTTCTTCTGTGTTGATGTGTTGTGGGTGGATCGTCACACCTCTCTATGTGTCATCCAGGGGTTGTTTTCCTTGTTGCTAATCCGTTGCCACCTTGCTGGTTGTTGTCTTGCTGGGTGATGCGGGTGGTGATATGTTGAAGCTTTAACTGATGGAACATCTTTCATTAATTCCTCCATTATTGGTGATGGAGTGGTGTCAGGTTCTTTTGTTGGTACTTGCTTTGATGTCTGTGTTTGGTTGTCTACCATCAAAGGCTCATCATCTGATGTGTCTGTCTCATTAGATATTTGTGCTTCTGCCTCCCCGGTCTCTGCATGGTTCTTAATGCAAATATCGTGCAATGTAATTTTCTTCTTTTTATACCAAAGTTTCATAAATTTCTTTTGCACATTAAAATTGACAGTACCAACGGATTCCATCCAAGGGTGTCCCAAAACAACGTCCACATCATCCATATCTGAAGCATAAAAATCAGAATGCAACACATACTTATCCATAGAAATCTTCAAATCTTTATAAATTTGAAAATCTTCATTATCAACCTGTGTGTTTTCAATATGCTTTGTTGGAACTTGCAATTTTTTTGCCAAATTCACATTGATACAATTATGCTTGCAACTAGGAATGATAGACACAATGATGTTCTCTTTCTGAATACGTCCATGAACCTGTAATATGGAAATATTAGTAGAAAATAAGTCTTTATGGCTCTTACTATCCTTCTTTCCCGCTTGTGACCACTTGTCCAAAAGGACTTTTTCAAGTTGTTTCTCGGGAAGTTCCCTCACTGAGCTGTCAAGTGAGGTCCACCATTCATTTGCCTCATCTTCCATATCGAGCCATATGGAGCTTATCCAAAATTTTTGGTAGTGATCCTTGTGATATTGTAAAAAATCTTCAATAGTAGGACCATCATATTTTCCTGTAAACTTCATCTTGCGAGAATCCATAAAATAAAGTAAGGGTTTTGAAGAAAATCACTTACTTTGGCAAAAATTTAAAATGGACATTACTCGGTCAATATAACTCAAAATCCTTAATATAACCTGTTTTCGAAAATGGAATAGCCATTCTGCATCTAACCATATTTCTGAAATCCCGATCTAGGCACTCTGGAAACACAGATTTGCGCTGCAACTGTCTCGGCGTCACAAAATTTCTGAAAAAATGACTGATTTTAAATCAGTGATAACTCCCTCATCCGGACTCCGATTTGACCGATTTGTTTTTTGAAATCGGGTGATTTTTCAAGGAAAACTCAGATCTGTAATTGGTTGTCTGAAATTTTGCACCAGAATCTACTAAAACGTCAGGAGAGCCGCCGTACAGAAATTGCCGTCAGAAACATTTCTGCAACATAGCTGAATTTAAATCAGCGATATCACCCTCATCCGGACTCCAATTCGACTGATTTTTTTTTTTGAAATTGGGTATTTTTCGATAAGGAATCCAGATCTGATATTTATTTTTGAAAATTTTTCACCAAATTTTCCAGATCTGCTCTACAAACTCGTCGCCCAAAAATTTCCTGCAAAAAATGAAAAAACAAATCTCCAAACTCTGCCCAAGAAAGTGCTCCGATACCACTTGTAGTAGATCTGACAAGAAAATATATAGAATAGAAAATATGCCCAAGAAATAACACCATAGAAGATAAAACTTCAGATCTTCGTTCATATCAAAACCCTTAAGGTAGGGCAACACCATACATTCACTCCTTAAGGAAGGAGATCACTCCACAAGCCATATGCTTTTCCATACAATAATCCTTAACATCTCTCAATGGAGAGTCTCTAACCTCTATATAGGTTTCATACATGTAATACCATGAGTAGTTACCAGTTGACTTCTATCATGCATCCAATACAATGGGCTTATCACTTATCTCTCATGTGGTCCCTTACATAATGTGGGTTAACCACTTCTGGCTATTAACTATGTGTCTATTTTATTTATCATTTTATATTAATACATCAGCTATTCCTTGGGTATCTCCCTTCTCGTGCACTCCCATATTATCTCAGAGCAGTACACTGTGCAGTCACAAAATCCTCCAGCATGAAGCAAAAATATTTTTTATTATATTGAGTCTTCAGGTAGACCAACATCCAACCTGGAAATGGTATTTAAAAATGGTATATATAGCAAGAGAGGAACCAACTCCATCTCTTCTAAAAAGAAGGAAACAATAATTCTAACATGACATATGTGTCAAAAGACATTACAACCTTATCTCATCGAAATCTAATAGAAAGGACAGATGGAGAAGAAAGAAGAGAAGAAATCTGGGCTAGAATGCCAAGTGTGTTATCACGCTGCCCCTTTTTTCTGTTGATTTATCTCCTTGTGTCTTGGGTCTTTAATAACCATGTAGCTCTATTTAATAAGACCTCCAACACCCTCATAACCACCTTTCACCATTACTTGTATTATCCATTTGGTTATGGGTTCTTATCCATCCTTAACTGGCTCGAAAAAATTTGCTGACAGGTGTGAAATTCTGTTAAAACAGGTGCTGCTAGAAATTCTAGTAAAAACTTGTAATTGCACAAAATCTAGAATGCTACCGAAAATTCTAGTAGTGCCCTGTTTCTTTTTAAAAAATACACAGAAAATACTGAAAATTTTGTGCATACTTATTGTTAGTGTCAGTAATTGCATACTTCCACCAGGGATCAAAACATATTTTTGCATGTGCATCTTGTGTCCCACTCTGAAATTTTTAATCATTACATTAGGTCATGATATAAAATTGTTCCACTGGTGGTTGTCCTTGTTAAGTGTCCCATTTTCCTTCACAAGTATATGCCTGCTGACCCTCTTCCATGTTTTCATCATGCTGAAGCAAGTCTGCTCTCATTCACTTTTCAGTCAAAATCACTCATTGAGTCAGTTTCTTTCATTTTTCATTAGGTCACTATTAGGTCAAATCATTGCATTGTCTCATTTTGAATAAAAGGCAGCAAAATGTGTGAAGGTGACCCAGAATAAACTCATGATTTGCTTCAGTCAAGTTTTCCATGTAAAGTAACATTTCATCTTTATATGTTTTCATCTCAAAAATCACATTTTTGAGATGAAAACAGAGTTATTTTATTATTCCTAATCTTATGTAATTTTAAGTCATTATATGTAATAAAACCCTAAAAAGCTGCTTATTCCTAGCTAAATACATTTGATGAAGAAATACAAAGGTTATGTCAGTCATCCAAAGCATCAAAAATTATTTTGAAAAGTTAATGAGAAGAAAGAAGTGTGGTCCCAATCATTCATAATCTAAAAGTCATTGAAAGTATAAAAGCCCATTTGCCAAAAAGAAATCCTCATTTGTTCATGTGTCAAGGAGACAAACGCGATTTTGGAGCAGGAGGTTTGAACAAGGGAAAAACTGAAAAACTGGCCAGTGTTGTGCATAGGATTCTGGCGCTGCGCATAGAGTGTTTTCTCTAGTGCAAAGTTACACGACGCTGCACATAGAGGGAGGGCATTCCTCACCTAGGTAAGGCACTGTGCACAGGGCCAAAACCCTCCCAAACTTCTCCAAATGCCCCAAGGTTTTTTTATTCACCTCAAAAACAAGTAAGTGAACCCTTTTAACTCCCTCTTTATCCATTTTATGCTTGTGTGTGAGTTTTAGGTTGGAAAACATTACAGAGAAACCCTAGTTTTCCTTTGTCACTCCCAAAATCCCCATCCCCCTCACAAATTTCCCAAAACCCCCTTGACCCAAATTCATTGTCCCTAGACCCTACCACATCATCTCATACTTCTAAAAAACAATAAAACTACCCCTACATTTTCATCCCTAAGTCCCTTTACACTTTTCCATTAAAACCCCAATTTCTAGGAATTTCACTATTTTTTCCTAGATTTCCCTCCTACCTTTGACCTGTAATTAAATTCTCATTTTCATCTCCCTTCATATTGTCACCTCCCATCACCTCACAAGGTTTCTTAACCCTTTTCCCTGTCTCCCTTAATTTTTATGACCCTATCCCTATCCCCTAAATCCCTCATTTCATCATTTCCTTCCCTGCTCCCATTCCCTTCACTCCCTTTTCCACTCTCCCTTTCTTCCCTCTTCCCTAGAGTTTCCAAAGTGCCAAAGAAACAAGCATGGAGAGAGAAGACATATATTACAGAGAGGAGGAACACATTGATGATGAGATTGAGGAAGATGAGATTGTACATCAAAGAATGCCACACAAGGGAGGCAAAATCATTAGAGTAGAGCCAAAAAACCTTTGAGAGCTAGAGGCTTCACATTTAGTTGTGTCCTGTTTCAGATATGTCGGGTGCTATGAGTTTTGTGAAAAAGTGGAAAGAGTTTAGCATCACCCTGAGTTTTCTAGATTTTTCATACTGAACCTCCATGATAATAGGGTAACCCTCGCAGGTGTAACTTTTTCCATTTCCACCTCTATTATTGCTGATGCTACAAGGATTGCAAATGTAGGGGAGAGATGCTACAAAGCACAAGACCTGGGTGATCACTGTTTTGAGCCTTACCTCAAGACCAGGTACAAGAATTAAAAAATAAAGTTTCTCCCTTTCTGTTTGCTCCTCAGCAAGTATGCACCGATGATGAAGATTATCATGAGATACTTCACTTGTGAGGGCAGATTCTTTAGATTGTACACATATCATATCGGGCTGCTCATGCATTTCACTAGGGTGAGGATGTTGAATATCCCATATTTCTTGCTTTGGAACATTGAGAATATGGCATACTTGGTGGCAAAGAAAGAATATCATCAGCAGATGAACAACCTATATCATCACTCCCTCATCAAATTCATTGTGCTTCATCATCTTAATCTACTCAACATCTCTTGGGATACCTTCATTTCCAATGACATATTCACAAATCCAAAAATTCCTCCACCAATGCCACAAGAGATAAGAGAGACATCTACTAGCCTTGCAACTACAAAAACAAGGAAACACAAAGTCAAATCACCTAGGCAACTCAAAGAATGCAGTGTAACATGTCAAAGAGGGGTTAGAAAATTGTTTGCAGCAAAGAGGAAAATTATTGCTCCACATGGTGTGGAAGGGGCTTTGCCTTCTTCATCAGCACAGAGGAAAATGATTTCTCCACATGGTGTGGAAGGGGCTTTGCCTTCTTCATCAACAAAATAGGTACACTAGGCATTGAAGGGAAAAGAGAAAATCATAGAGGTTAGCCATGGAGAAACAGATCAAGAGCATGAATATGCCCATGACGTAGAGGCTGATTTTGAGCTAGTATACCTTGAAGAGTTTGATGACACTACCACATCAAGAATTTCCATCAAAGAAAAGGAGGCACAAATCATAGAGATGCAAACCAATCTTGGGAGGGAAAAATTCATCATCTCTTCCCTAGAGCAAGAGAACAAACAATTGGAAAATAAGAAAAATCTTTTAAAGATGAAGTTGCTGAAGGAGAGGAGGAAAAAAATGATTAATCAGGAAGCCATGGAAGATCTTGAGGAGGCTGAAAAAATCAAGAAAAGGCCAAAGACAAGAGGCCTCAAAAGAGCATTGGAGAAAGAAAAGCAAGAAGCCCGAAGTCTGAGTTTTGACTAGTAGTTGGCAAAGGAGATTGAAGATAACAGAGGAGTGTGGCTTGAGAGAGTCAACATTCACTTGGAGAAGATTCTAATGAAGGACAACAAAGACAATTAGATGCTCAGGCACATGGCCCATCACTATTAGACCCGGAACAAAATTTGCAATATCAAGGTCAAACAAATGAAGAATAAAATAAAGGAGATCCGAAAGGGTAAGAAAGGAGGTGACAAAATAAAGATAATTTTTGATGCCTCCTTAGCTCAAATTGAAATGTGATTGTGGGCATATCCAAAAAAAATTTAAAATTTTTGAAATTTTTCGGAATTTTTTGAGTTTTGGGCAAATTTTGAAAAACACAAAAATTTCCGCTCTATGTGTAGCACCTTGGAACTGCACACTCTTTTGGGGCATCTAATGGACAAATGGAAGACATCAGTGGGTTTATAATGATGAGTATATGCCCCCTGTAATTTTTCTAAGCATTTGGAGCAAAAATGGTTAGGAAAGAGGGCCAAAAACACCAAAAAAATCATGTTTCTGCCTCTTTTTCAGAGTGGCACTGTGCATAGAGGTAGTCTTGGGAGATTGCAGTTTTGGAGGGTCAAATCAGCTCCAAATTAGAAGCCAAAAGAATATATGAAAATTAGACAGGACATTATTTCCAATGAGCTATCATGAGCTCAATTTGGACATCGGGAAGTCCTTCAAAAGTGACCTCCAAGAAGGGCTATTTTTTCCTCCTTGGCGTTGTGCATAGGACAAATTCTGCTTGTTTTGGAGTTTTCTTTGTTTTTCACGTAATTTTTGAGTTTTACCTCACTAGTTGGGATTTTCAATAATTTAATTGATAAATATGAATGTAATTATGATGAGGATTAGTTTACTATAGGTATATTCATTAGCTTGAGTCCTTTAGAGGTCAAGTGAATCAGTTTCCTCTCATTTAGAGGCAAGTTGTTGGGTCTTCCTAGTATTCAGATTCTTATTCAGCATTTGGTGGAAACTGATCCTCATCTCATGGATTCGACTCCCTGAGGTTAGGGTGAGTTGTTTTGAGGCCTATATATTCTTCTTCTTTCTCATTAGTAAGGGTTGGACTTAGTTGGATGCTTGGATTTTTAAGAGACATTTTCTATCAGTTTCTGAGCAGCAATATAATAAAATTTGTAGCTATTTTTATGGGATCCCTGTGGTATGGTGTTTAGTTCAGTTTCTCCTTTTGTTTTCACGTGTTGAATGTTTTTTTTTATTTCATACATCATTTCATAACTTCTAAGCGAATGTATGCAAGTTAGATAAGCATAATACATTCTCATATGCTCTGTTTTAGGTAGACGTATTAGGGGAATTTTGAGGTCTAAAATGGGCCTCCTAAGGAAATAATAAAATAATAGCTAAATCAATAAAATAATATTTATGAATTTGCAATTCACTTTTTGCACCAAAATCCATGTAACCATAGTTAAATTCAATTCAAAAGTTGTACCAAAATAAAATTAATAAAAAAAATGTATTGATGTGACTGTAAATAAGAATGATTTTTTCAAGAAAAAATCATTATTATTGAACAACTAATGCATTTGTCCTTTGTACTTAAATAACTTAAAATAATTCCGGATGCGGATGTATGACAGCCCCATGGGGACAGAGGATACGTGTGTGATCCTCTTCCCAAAGCCCGGTGAGCGTGGTAGCCACATGGCTCCCCATGGCTTCTCTCAATGCGCCTTCAATGCGCCTGCCACCCTCTTCAATGCTCATTTGAGCCGGCACTTCTATAGCCTCGTCTCGACGGTTCTGGGCATCATAGCCATTGACACTCTGCTCGATCCTCTGTCCGAAGCGTTCATCGCCTCCCTCCGCGACTGTATGGTGCCTCTTGCCGGTGAGTGCCCTGCCCACTGTGCTGAGCCATGTGCTCGCACAGCCACAGGCCGGCGCTGCTCATTATTAAGCTGTATTGAATTCTCTCAGGGTGTTCACTTCTCGAATAGCAGGTTTTGCACAGGACGGAACGCTGGCCCTCAGCTGCTTCTTAACCAGCCCGACGTTCTGCACTCCGGTGGCCCGCCTCCGTTCACTTCTTGCTCTTCTGCTGTGGCCGTTCCGAAGACTCCCGACAAGGATATTGCCATGCCTCGTCTCAGGCCTCGTATGACAGCTCGCAGAGGCAGCTCTCGGGGTGGTTCCGCTGGGGAGCGACCCTCCTCCAGTAGAACTGCCTCTGAAATCCCTTTTGATTTTGTTTACGTCCCCCTGCCCACCCGCAGACCTTTCATCCGGCAGTCCACCCAACGCGCAGAATTGAGGTTTGATGGCACCCTCACCCGCCCCTCGATTACTGCTTATATCACCATTACTTTGTGTGAAGATGCCTCTGTCAGCTCCACTTTTGCAAATGACCCCTCTGCAGTCCCTCCTGGCCCCCATTCCTCCACTGTTGCGCCTCGCTCCACCTCGACTGCCACGCCTCCTGAAAACCTGGCCACGCCTGATGCCGCTGCCTTCCCCCCCTGTGCTTTCTCTCCCTTGCAGGTGGAAACCTCGGAGGCCCAAGGCGCAATGATTCAGAATGTTACAGATGCTAATGTGGATGAACCGGAGAACTACTACGGCTGCCCAATTCTGGAGGAGCCACCGTCTCCAGTCACTTCCAACTGAAAACAGTATGGTCTTAGACATAGCTTCTTTTTGTAATGCTGTTAGTTCTACTATGTACTTAGCAGTCTACTGGCTCTCGTTCATTACAGTTCTAGCTTTTTGTCACAATGCCTATGCAACTATAACAATTCAGCCGGTTTCCCATCATAAGGGCGGCAAGACTGTTTCAAAAAAGCTGGTTTCCCTATATGGGCAGCTTCCTTTCTGCATTATGTTTGACTTTCAAGCCCAGTTTCAGGCTAACGCAGCTGAACTGCGGCAGTTTTGTACTACTACTTATACATAAATAGAATTAGCTCAACTTAGAAAAAAAAAAATAACTTGAAATAAAATATAAATATAAATTTATAAATTCTTAGTTATATTATATGCTATTAATTAAAATTTATATTATTTAAATTGTATAATAACATGTAATTAATATACTGTAGAAAAATAATATAATATAATATAATAAATGTATAGGGATATGCATTGTTTCTTTCAATAAATATGAAATGACAATAATATTATTTTATTCAAAAAGTGTGAAATGACATTTATTATGAATACTTTACTTTGACTTTAAAAGTACTTAGAGCACTACCATGGTTAACCATGAGTTTTTATCCACCATTGAGAATGTGACAAGTAAGTACCTTTAACTCAAGCAATGCCACCTCAACCATTAGGGATGATGTCATCCCCTAAAATGTGATTGGTTCTCATAAAGTGAATTTTGATTGTACATTTTCCTTAGGAGGCCCATTTTAGACCTCAAAATTCCCCTAATGATTCACAGTCTGTAAAATTTCTTCAGTTTAGAAAGAAACCGTGATTTCACCATGCTATTTCTAGCTCCTCATCTGTCTTGATAATCCAACCCATTGAAATCCTAAAGTGCTAAATCACTATGCCTACCTTGCCCCATAGAACACCCTGCAAATTTTGACCTAATTTCCTTTGCCCTAAACTGTTTTGCTCCTTCTGATCTAGCACACCCTATACAATCAAAATCAAAACCATGAGCTACTATACCTAGCCTAATATCTTCATTATCTAGCCATTTTGGCTGTGATCCTTACGAAGAGAGCCCTCTCCTTGCCTAGTAGGGCTATCTACTCGGCTAAGCGTGGTTTGTGGTTACCTCGGAATTGCCTTCTTTAGCCTGAGGTTCAATCTGAGTGATAACATTTTGGAAACTCCACTGGGGAAAAAAAGTAAGATAAGGTCCACTCCAGTAAGTTTTCATTGAAATTCTTACACTCGTGGATGATAAGTTTAGAGTTTATTCAAAGGTTGAATTGAAAGTTGTAAAGTGAATGTTAGTTTTAAAAATTTGACATACTGGCTTCTTGAAGATATACTAGATCCAATCTAGATCCAAATCCTCCCACCATTGTTAGTGATCCTCAGAATATAGGAAGAAAAGCCAAAACTGTTGTGAAGAAATCTAGTTTAGGCGGAAATAAATCAGACAAAAGTTCCATTCCCGGAGCTAATTCACTCCCTGGAAAGTTAGAAACCTTGCAAGATATTGAGTTTGATATAAATTTTGAACAAACCTTATTCTAGAGAAAATCTTTGAGTTTGGTTGATGAAAAAATTGTTGATTCCTCCATTTCCTTTCACAATCCCGTTGAAGATCTATTTTTACATACTGAATTGTGGTCAGAATCAGGGTCACAAATTTTACACATTCTTGATGATCTGCATAACTTCTCTTCACAAATAAATGCTTAGGTAATAAGCAGACCACAGATCTCAACTTCTTCTACTATTTCTTTGGATCCTTCATTCTAATATTTCTGGTAATGATGCATCTCCTCTATTTATTCATTGAGATTGATTGTTCTCTCCTCCTTGTCCTGAGGATGAACCACATTAGCTGGTTCGAAACGTCGACCTAATCCTAATGATGTGATTAATCTGAAAGTTATTTTATCTAAATTATGGATCACAAAAGTCTTAGATCTAACATCCTTCATTATTTCAAAATACCATCACTGCATCTACTATCACCCAAAATATTTCTCATTCCTCACCTTCTTCTTCACATACTGTTCACACTACTCAATCAGTGACTAATCCTCCCTTAATTACATCGAACAGGCAAATCCCTGTTTTTAATTCTCCACCTCCAATCATGGCTGCAAGATGTTCCCCCCTTGTTCTCCCTCAGAATCCAGGTGCTATGCCCCAAGATTACCAAACAAAAATCCCTTTGTTTGACAATAATCAGCCCATGACAACCCAAAAGCACGTAGACAAGATGAATGATTTCTTTGATCTTCATGAAATTGATGTTGAGGATGTGAAGATGAGGCTTTTTGTACAAAGTCTAGGAGGAGAAGTAAGGAAATGGTTCAGAGCTCTACAAGCAGCCACTATTGACTCTTTAGAAGCCTTGCATCGACAGTTCAGAGAAATATGGGAAGAAAAGAAAAATCCCCTTCAAATTTTGTCCGAATATGAGAACATCAAAATAAATGTTGGCGAGAGTGTGCAAGGTTATTGTGTGAGATTTAATACAGTATACAATGCTCTTCCCACAAATATCAAACCACCTGAAGGCTTGGATTTAGTCAAATTTCCAGATGGTTTTGATATCGAAATGGCATATCAGCTGCATGAACGTGATCCTACAACTTTAGCATATATGAAAAATAATGCTATAGGTGTGGAAGCGAATTTGCGAGCCAAAAGAGCAAGGATGAGATCTAAAAAGAGAGTGACTGTGAAGGAGGAGATATCTAATTCTGACGCTAAGATGGATTCATTAATCCGAACTATGGAAAAAAGGGTTGATTGGTTGTCTATCTCAGATAGTTCTAAAACACAGACCTGGAACCCAAATTTCAGAGGGCAGTAGCCTCGGTTCAGAATCAGGAAAAGAGAGCAGAAAGATTCTGACCAACTAGTACAACAATAGTAGATTTGGACCCTGTTACAACAGAATTACGTTCAAGGAGTGGAAGAGGAAAAATATGAAGATCCGGTTGTCGAAACAAATCATTTCTTTACATTAGATGGTTTGCCCATATTTTTGACTGAAGATGAAGAGTATACTGAAAATTTGAATATTCCAAAAGATGAGGACTACATCTTGGCAAATGATGATGATTTGGAAACTGAATCTGATGATTATCAACATGGGTATATGAATGCTTTGAGTGCACAGTAGAAACAATATTCTTTAAGGAGTAGAGATGTACCTGTCATTCCTATTCATAAAAGAAATGAGGTCCAACCAAAAAATGATCTTCCAAACAATTCGAGAAAGGGTAAAGAGCGCGCGGATCAGAATCATAGAAAAATAAACCAGCCACCAACAAGCTCAACTACTAAAGAGAAAGAAACTTAGAAAAAGGAGAATGTAACAAAGGATCAAATGATAGAAGAGATACCATCATAAAAGAGGTAGATAAAGTCACAAATTTTAATTTAGAAAGTGAAATAGCTAATATTAAAGTGTCCATTCCTTTGAAAGAATTAGTAAATAATAGTCACTATAAACACCAGGTGTATAAAATGTTGCTAATTTATCTTTTGTTCGATATGGTTAATGTTGAAGATGACCACCCTGAGCTCATCTTCGGTCCAGCTATAGATGGTCAGTTAGAAGAGAGTGAAGTTCCCCCCTTTTATTTAAGCCTTAGACTACATGAGTATATACTTCAAAACACTACTTGATTCCAGGGCTTCTCACAATTTAATTCCAAAGGCTATTATGGAAAATATGGGCATGGATATCACTCGACCATATCATGATTTGTATTCTTTTGATTTTGGTAGAGTTCGTTGCATTGGTCTCATTAAAGATCTAGTGGTTTCCTTAGACCAAATCCTAGCCAAGAATGTCTTAATGGATGTGGTGGTGGTTGATACCACCTCGATTCGGCATGCTACTATCTAGATCATGGGGAGCTAAACTCAAAGGTACTTTACAACTTGACTTCTCTTATACTACTATTCTTGTTTTCGGGCAATTGAGGAAATTGTATTGGGAAAAGAAGATGAAGTACATGATAACTAGTAAGGAGAAGCCCATAAATCATCCAATACAGGCTGTACATACAGATCTAGAGTCTTTTATTTTGTATAATAATGGTAGTTTGAATGATGTAAATAGTCAGCTAGTAGAGGTAGAAGATGTACCAGAAGTTTTAGAGTGTCTTAGAGCAGTTCTTGATAAAGAAAAAAGAGTGGTGAATTCTTCCGAACAACCCTTAGAAGAACAAAAAATCAGTGCAGAACAGAAAAATGAGGTGACCGACAAAAATAAATCAGAGCCAATAGTTAAGTTTCAACATCTAGAAGACGAAGATGGCCTTTGGAGCATGGATTTCGATGGTGCTTTGGGTAAGGAAGGTGCAGGTATTGAAATTTGGATTCGAAGTCTTGTTTGTAAGCCAGATAGAATTCCAAGTAATGTAAGAGAATTTTCTTGTAAATTGGCTTTTGATTATTCTAACAATGAAGCGGAGTATGAAGCATTGATCACAGGTCTCAAAATTTTGAAGAAACTTGGCGCAAAAATAATTTATGTTTATGATGATTCTGAGCTTGTCATAAAGCAGGTGAAAGGATAATATCAAGCAAAGCATCCGCGAATGAGATCTTATAGGAATGCAGTCTTGGATATCTTGAAAATGTTTCCTGAATATACATTGACATCGGTACCAAGAAGTCAAAATATCATTGCGGATTCGCTTGCTATGGTAGCAAGTAATCTCAAAATTCTGATGAACTCAAGTAATAAATTTGAAATTCATGTCAAACATAGACCTAGTGTTCCTGATAACTTAAGGTATTGGCAATTTTTTTGGGATGACAAAGAAATTAATAGCTTTTTGCAGAATGAAGGAAAGTTCAAAGATTCCTTTATTGATGATGTTTGTGATTCTGATGATCAAAACATAGAGGCCAATCAGATTAATGTTTTGCACCTGAAGGATAATATTATTCCTAGAGGTCTCATACATTTAGAATAATTGTTTGATCAGGATGACGTGGCGAGAAAACCAACATTGGTTCCTACTGAAAAGGGTGAGGAAGACATAAACATCGAAACAACAAACAAGCCCAAGATGGTTAAACTATCTAAGACATTATCTCCCAAAGCAAAAGAAAAGTACATCCAACTGTTATCTGAATTTTCGGATATTTTCGCATGGGATTATGTAGATTTGAAGGTCTATGACAAAAATATTATTCAACACACTATTCCCAGGATAAAAAACCATTCAGAAAGAAGTTAAGAAGGATAAATCCAAAACTATTTCCATCCATCGAGAAAGAGGTAAATCAATTGTATAAATCTGGTATTATTGTTCCAATTAGATTCTCTGATTGGGTTTCAAATTTGGTTCCGATAAGGAAAAATACTGAAAAGATAAGGTTGTGCATTGATTTCCGAAATTTAAATAAATTGCCTTTGAAGGATAATTACCCTCTTCCTAAGATAGACCATATTCTGCAAAGGGTAGTTGGAGCATCACAGATTTTTCTGCTTGATGGTTACTTAGGTTATAACCAGATTTTAGTACATGAAAAAGACCAAGATAAAACTGCTTTCACAACACCATGGGTGACCTTTCAGTATGTAAAAATTTCATTTGGATTCAAGAATGTGGGAGCTACTTTTCAACGGGCGATGGATATAGATTTTATTAATGAGAAGGATTTTTTATTAGTGGTGTATTTAGATGATTTGACAATGTTTTATGGTTCTGATGATGAGCATTTACACCATTTGAGAATTTTTTTTCAGAAATTTAGGGAGTTTGAAATTTCTTTGAATCCGAAAAAGATAGTTTTTTCCATGGAGGAAGGCAAACTCCTCGGTCACATAATTTCCAAATATGGCATTTACATTGATCCTTCTAGAGTGGAAGCAATTCAACAAATAGATTTTCCACACCATAAAAAGGAGATACAAGCTTTCAATGGTAAGATGAATTTCTTACGCAGATTTATTCCTAATTTGGACGAGAATTTGCATGAATTGACTAATATGTTGAAGAAGTACAACAATGTAAAATGGACTAATGATGCTATGAAGTCTTTCAATTTGGTAAAGCTTGTTTTAAATACAACTCCTGTTTTGGTTAGTCCCAATTATACTAGTGATTTTATAATATTTTCATTTTCATCTGAGCACACCTTGGCTGTGGTTTTGATGCAAAAGAAGGATCAAGTTGAGCAGCCCATTTATTTTTTCAGTCGAGCCATTAGAGATGCTGCTCTTTGCTATAATATTATTGAGAAGCAAGCTTTGGCCTTAATAAAAGCCTTGAAGGATTTCTAGGTCTATATTCTACATTCACACACTGTAGCTTATGTTCCAAATGTAGCTGTTAAATAAGTTCTCATGCAGAATGATCCGGAAGGAAGAAGAGCTAAATGGATAGTAGCGATGCTAGAGTATGATCTCGAGATCAAGCCCACCAAGCTGATCAAGGGAAAGGGGTTAGCCAAGCTCATGGCTAAATTGAATTTACATGCTCTAGACATAAACCTTATTGCAACAATGTTAGATGATGAAGAAGATGGCGCTCTAATATAGGTATCAGAAATGTTTCTCACTTCACCGTGGTATTCAGATATAGTGTATGTTCTTCAACACTTATTTCCTCCTCCTGGAATGTCAAAAAGTAAGGGTAGGTCTTTGAAATTAAAATCTGCTAAATTTCGTATTCTAGGTAGTGCCCTTTATTGGAAAGATCCAGGAGGTGTTATTTTAAATTGTATGGTTGAAGATGAAGCTAAGCAGGTAATGGATGACTTCCATAAGGGAGATTGTGGAGGCCACTTATTTTGGAAAACAACGGCTAATAAAGTGTTGAGAGCAGGGTATTATTGGCTGACTCTATTTTCAGATTTGTACAAAATAGTCACAAGTTGCCATGAATGCCAATTTTTTCAAGGAAAAAGGAAACTCCTTCCCCTTCCGTTGAAACCTATTGTAGTAAATGCTCCTTTTCAAAAGTTGGGACTCAATTTTATTGGGGAAACTCATCCTACATCATCAGCACAACATATATGGATTCTGATAGCCATTGACTACTTCACCAAGTGGACCGAGGCTATTCCTACAAGGCAAGCTACGAACACGGTAATTATTCAATTTTTAGAGTCCAATATCTTGTCTCGTTTTGGTTGTCCTCCCAAGATTATTACAGATAATGCTGCTGCATTCAAGTCAAAGAAAATGGTTGAGTTTTGTAACAAGTATGAAATCAGGTTGGGCCATTCTACCGCATACTATCCGCAGGGCAATGGATTAGCTGAGTCCTCTAATAAATCCTTGGTTAATATCATTAAGAAAATGTTGGAGGAGACTAAGAAGAATTGGCATAGGAAGCTTACTAATTATTTATGGGCAGACCGAGTGAGCAGAAAGAAGTCTATAGGTATGTCACCCTTTGAATTGGTTTATGGTACAAATACAATGTTTCTTACATCACTTGCAGTCCCGGTTACGAGATTATTGTAGGAAGAAGGTAGTGAGGAAGATGATATTCAACGTCGAATCATTCAAATGATTCACCTTCAGCAAACAAGGGAGGAAGTTTCTCAGACTTCTTGTAAACTTTAGGAGAAAATAAAGAAGATTTATGATCACAAAACCAAAGCAGATAAGTTTTAGCTGGAAGATGTAGTGCTGTGATGGGATGTAAGAAATGAAGAGAAAGGAAAACAAGGGAAATTTTTTGAAAATCTATGGAAAGGACCCTACAAGATCTTAGCTTATCGAGGAAAAAATGCCTATTTTCTAAAAGAGATGAATGGAAAAGAATGTTTAGGAGGACCAGTCAATGGTAGGCTCTTGAAACATTATTATTTCTGATGCAACTTTTGAATGAATGTTCCACTTTCATTGTAAATAACAATTTGTATTTTCTGCAAGGTTTGGAGCAGAAAATCATTTCGGCTTGGGGCCCGAAGTGAAGGCTATAAATCTTGTTTATTTTCTATTATTTACAGAGTTTTTAAGTCAGTTTTGGGTTAGTTTCAAAGTCAGTTTTCGAGTCAGTTCTCAGTCATTTTGGTTGGTTTTTGAGTCACTTTTAATAGTCTACAGTATTTAAATTTTTTGACCGTATTGGCCCAAAGGTTAGGCACTTGGTCTATGGTGTTATTGACATCTCCAAGGAGTTGCCATCCCCAATAAGGCCAATGTTAGTGTCAGTATTTGCATACTTCCACCAGGGATCAAAACACATTTTTGCATGTGCATGTTAGGTATCCCACTCTAAAATTTTTAATCATTCCATTAGGTCATGATATAAAATTGTTCCACCGGTGGTTTTCCTTGTCAAGTGTCCTATTTTCCTTCAAAATTATATGCCTGCTGACCCTCTTCCATGTTTTCATCATGCTGAAGCAAGTCTGCTCTCATTCACTTTTCAGTCAAAATCACTCATTGAGTCAGTTTCTTTCATTTTTCATTAGGTCACTAGGGTTTCATTAGGTCAAATCATTGCATTGTCTCATTTTCAATAAAGGAAAACAGAAGGTGTGAAGGTGACCCAAAATAAACTCATGATTTTCTTCATTCAGGTTTTCCATGTAAAGTTACATTTCATATTTATTATAAGTTTTCATCTCAAAAATCACATTTTTGAGATAAAAACAGAGTTATTTTATTATTCCTAATCTTATGTAATTTTAAGTCATTATATGTAATAAAACCCTAAAAAGCTGCTTATTCCTAGCTAAAGACATTTGATGAAGAAATACAAAGGCCATGTCAGTCATCCAAAGCATCAAAAAGTATTTTGAAAGGTTAATGAGAAGAAAGAAGTGTGGGTCCCAATAATTCATAATACAAAATTCATTCAAAGTATAAAATCCCATTTTCCAAAAAGGAATTCTCATTTGTTCATGTGTCAAGGAGAAAAATGCGATTTTGGAGTAGGAGGTTCGAACAAGGGAAAAACTGCAAAAATTGGCTAATGTTGCGCATAGGAGTTTGGCGCTGCGCATAGAGCTCTGGCGCTGTGCATAGAGCTCTGGTGCTGTGCATGGAGTTTTTTCTCCAATGCAAAGTTACACGGTGATGCGTATAGAGAGAGGGCGTTGCTCACCTAGGTAAGGCACTGTGCACAGGGCCAAAACCCTCCCAAAATTCTCCAAACGCCTCAAGTTTGTTTTCTTCACCTCCAAAACAAGTAAGTGAGCCCTTTTAACTCCCTCTTTATCCATTTTATGCTTGTGTGTGAGTTTTAGGTTGGAAAAAATTACAGAGAAACCCTAGTTTTCCTTTGTCACTCCCAAAATCCCCATCCCCCTCACAAATTTCCCAAAACCCCCTTGTCCCAAATTCATTGTCCCTAGACCCTACCACATCATCCCATACTTCTAAAAAACACTAGAACTACCCCTACATCCTCATCCCTAAGTCCCTTTACTCTTTTCCATTAAAACCCCAATTTATAGGAATTTCACTGTTTTTTCCTAGATTTCCCTCCTACCTTTGACCTGTAATTAAATTCTCATTTTCACCTCCATTCATATTTTCACCTCCCATCACCTCACAAGGTTTCTTAACCATTTTCCCAATCTCCCTTAATTTTTGTGACCCTATCCCTATCCCCTAAAGCTCTCATTTCATCATTTCCTTCCCTGCTCCCATTGCCTTCACTCCCTTATTCACTCTCCCTTTCTTCCCTCTTCCCTAGAGTTTCGAAAGTGCTAAAGAAACAAGCATGGAGAGAGAAGACAAATATTACAGATAGGAGGAACACAGTGATGATGATTTTGAGGAAGATGAGATCATACATCAAAGAAGGCCACACAAGGGAGGAAGAATCATTAGAGTAGAGCCAAAAAACCTTAGAGAGCTAGAGGCTTCACCTTTAGCTATGTCCTGTTTCAGATATGTCGGGTGCTATGAGTTTTGTGAAAAGGTGGAAAGAGTTCAGCATCACCCTGATTTTTTTTCATACTGAACCTCCATGATAACAAGGTAACTCTCACAGGTGTAACATTTTCCATTTCCACTTGGGTGCTATGAGTTTTGTGAAAAGGTGGAAAGAGTTCAGCATCACCTTGACTTGAATAGGATTTTCATACTGAACCTCCATGATAACAAGGTAACTCTCGCAGGTGTAACATTTTCCATTTCCACTTCTATTATTGCGAATGCTACAAGGATTCCAAATGTAGGGGAGAGATGGTACAAACCACAGGACTTGGGTGATCACTATTTTGAGCCTTACCTCAAGACCAGGTACAATAATGAAAATATAAACTTTTTCCCTTTCAGTTTCCTCCTCAGCAAGTATTCACCGATGATGAAGATTATCATGAGATAATTCACTTGTGAGTGCATATTCTCCAGATTGTACACATATCATATCAGGCTTCTCATGCATTTCACTAGGGTGAGGATGCTAAACATCCCATATTTCTTGCTCCGGAAAATTGAGAAGATGGCATACTTGGTGGAAAAGAAAGAATAACATCAGCATATGAACAACCTCTATCATCACTCCCTCATCAAACTCGTTGTGCTTCATCATCCTAATCTACTCAAAATATCGTGGGATACCTTCATTTCCAATGACATATTCATAAATCCCCAAATTCATCCACCAATGCCACGAGAGAGAAGAGATACATCTACTAGTCCTGCAGCTGCAAAAATAAGGAAACATAAAGTCAAATCACCTAGGCAAGTCAAAGAATGCAGTGTAACATATCAAAGAGGGCTTAGAAAATTGTTTGCAGCAGAGATGAAAATGCTTGCTCCACATGGTGTGGAAGGGGATTTGCCCTATTCATCAAAAAAAAGGAAAATTCTTGATCCACATGGTGTGGAATGGGCTTTGCCTTCTTCATAAAAAAAAAAGGTACACCAGGCATTGAAGGGAAAAGAGAAAATCATAGACGTCAGCCATGGAGAAACAAATAAAGAGCATGAAGATGCCCATGAGGTAGAGGCTGACTTTGAGCTAGTAGAATTTGAAGAGTTTGATGACACTACCACGTTAATAAATTCCATCAAAGAAAAGGAGGCACAGATCAGAGAGCTGCAAACCAATCTTGGGAGGGAAAAATTCATCATTTCTTCCTTAGAGCAAGAGAACAAACAATTGAAAGATAAGAAAAATATTTTAGAGATGAAGTTGCTGCAGGAGAGGAGGCAAAAAATGATTAATCAAGCATCCATGGAGGACCTTGAGGAGGCTGAAAACATCAGGAAAAGGCCAAAGACAAGAGGCCTCAAAAGAGAAATGGAGAAAGAAAAACAAGAAGCCCAAAGTCTGAGTTTTGACCAGTAGTTGGCAAAGGAGATTGAAGATAACAGAGAATTGTGGCTTGAGAGAATCAACATTCAGTTGGAGAAGCTGCTAATGAAGGCCAATAGAGACAATCAGATGCTCAAGCACATGGTCCATCACTATCAGACCCAGAACACAATTTTCAATATCAAGGTCAAATAGATGAAGGATAAACTGAAGGAGATCCGGAAGGGTAAGAAAGGAGGTCAAAAAATCAAGATACTTGTTGATGCCTCCTTAGCTCAACTTGACATGTGATTATGGGCCTATCCCACAAAATTTGAGCATTTTTGAAATTTTTTGGAAATTTTTGAGTTTTTGGGAAACTTTTGAAAAACACAGAAATTTCCACTCTATGCGCAGCACCTTGGCACTGCGCACTCTTTTGGGGCATCCAATGGAAAAATGGAAGACATCATTGGGTTAATAATGATGAGGACATGCCCCCTGTACTTTTTCTAAGCATTTGGAGCAAAATTGGTCAGGAAAGAAGGCCAAAAACACCCAAAAAATCATGTTTTTGCCTCTTTTTCTGGGTGGCGCTGCGCATACAGGAAATATTGGGAGATTGTAGTTTTGGAGGGTCAAATAATCTCCAAATTAGAAACCAAAAGAATATCTGGAAAGTAGACATGACAGGCTTTCCAATAAGCTATTATGTTCTAAATTTGGACATCGGTAAGTCCTTCAAAAGTGACCTCCAAGAAGGGCTATGTTTTCCTTCTTGGCGCTGCGCATAGGACAAATTCTGCCTATTTTGGATTTTTCTCTATTTTTCACGTAATTTTTGAGTTTTACCTCACTAGTTGGGATTTTCACTGATGTAATTGATAAATATGAATGTAATTATGATGAGTATTAGTTTACTATAGGTAGATTCATTAGCTTGAGTCCTCTAGAGGTCAAGTGAATCAGTTTCCTCTCTTTTAGAGGTAAGTTGTTGGGTCTTCCTAGTCTTTAGATTCTTGTTCAACATTTGGTGTAAAATGATCCCCATCTCATGTATTCGACTCCCTGAGGCTAGGGTGATTTGTTTTAAGGTCTATATCTTCTTCTTCTTTCTCATTAGTAAGGGTTGGACTCAGTTGGATGCTTGGATTTTGAAGAGACACATTTTGTATTAGTTTCTTAGCAGGAATATTAATCAAATTTGCAGCTATTTTTTTGGGATCTCCCTATGGTATGGTGTTTAGTTCAGTTTCTCCTTTTGTTTTCATGTGTTAAAATGTTTTCTTTATTTCATACATCATTTCATAACTTCTAAGTGAATGCATGTAAGTTAGATAAGAAGAATCCATTCTCATATGCTCTATTTTGGGTAGACATTCACAGTCTGTAAAATTTATTAATTTTAGAAAGAAACCATGATTTCACCATGCTCTTTCTAGCTCCTCACCTATCTTGATCATCCCACCCATTGAAATCCTAAATTTCTAAATCACTATGCCTACCTTGCCCCATAGAAAACCCTGCAAATTTTGACCTAATTTCATTTTCTCTAAACTGTTTTGCTCCTTCTGATCCAACACACCCTATACAATCAAAATCAAAACCATGAGCTACTATACCTAGCCTAATATCTTCATTATCCAGCCATTTTGGCTGTGATCCTTATGGAGAGAGCCGTTTCCTTGCCTAGTAGGGCTAGCTACTTGGCTAAGCGTGGTTTGTGGTTACCTCGAAATTTCCTTCTTCAGCCTGAGGTTCAATTCGGGTGATAAAACTTATATTTCTTGACACCTAAGCTGTTGTTCAAAATTATAACTGATAAGAAAAAAGGTACTGTTATTAAAAAACCCTTTTTACCTTTCCTCTATGTGTGCTGCAACTTCAGCCAGTTTATCCAAGTATGTTTTTCTGCCAGCAGCTGATGATCTAGATCTGGTTGCTCTTGTGGTTGCTTCCTTGATAGGGGCTTTGTCCTCCCTAGAACCCCTTTGTGCCTTTCTTCTCTTTGAGGGCTCTGATTACTGCTTTGAAGGGGTTGTGTTCTTCTTTTTCTTCATGGTTTTCTATGTCTTTGAACCTTCAGGTTTTCCTTCAATGTCAATAACCTCTGTCATTAGGCTTGGATTATATAGAGGCTTGGAATTAAGCCTAAACTTGTTGTTGTCTCTGGTATGCCTCTTTCTGGTACCATCAACAGGTTTAGCTTCTTCCTTATTATTCTTACTGCTTATGTCATATCCAACATCCCTAAGAAGTTCTTCATCTGATGGTGTACACTGATATTCTTTCTGCAACTTCTGTTCAATATGTGCTTCCGCAATTTCCGGTAGCACCCGTGCTTTTGATTTATCTACAGTTGAAAACCCTCCTCTTTTGGCTCTAGTGCAGACATTAGGAAATGGAGGAACAAGGGGTACTATTTTAATGGACTTGGGTTTTATTTTTGAGTAACTCTCTCCTTTTTCCACCTTTCTTTTAGCTTTGACTGCATAAAATTTCTCTTTTTTTCCCTTGGAATTCTTATAAATGTTTTCTTTTTGGGCCTTTCTCTTTGTTATTATTTTTACAAGCTGAGGGTTTGGTTGTGGAACTGGAGGTGTAGGTGCAGGTTTTCCTACCCTATAGAATAAAAAATGGTCCCAAGTCTGGTTTCTCTTTCCCAACTCTTCTTCAAATAGAATTTTGATCAAATCTTGATGGTACAATCTATACTCAGAAACATCATTGTGAGTCTGAACCTTTGTTGACATCTTGGTCATTCTTTTCAATAAGAAAAATGGCATATTCAATGTCTTCATCCCTGCAATATGAACAAGAAACCTCATGTGATAGAGAAATACAACTGTATACCTCCTTTCACAAGTGAGGTATATCTTGATAAGCTTGATAGATTCTGCCTAGTAATTGTTAAGGTAGCTTCTTGGAATTCCCTTTGCCAAATTTGGATCTCTGTGAGCATCTTTGAGGAAGCTATTGAGATCTCCTCATGTAATGAATTTTCCTTTGAACCACCTTTCTCCATCTTGGGGAAGGTTAAAATCTTCATCAATGGAGTCTTCAGAAACTTGGTACAAAGAGGATACCACCCTGACTGCATAAAAAAAAATTCTTACCCTCGAATTGGCATCGACCAAATCTGCACCTTGTGGCTCTATCCAATTTCTCTTTCCACTTGTTTTAGTCATCTTCAGAAAATAAATGAGTCTATCTCTTGCAACTAATAGGTGGTAGAATAGGAATAATTTTACCTTACAAGTGTAGCCTGTATTCACTCTTGGAGACCTTGTCTGAAATCCAGACTTCTTCTCAAACTATGACTCTTTGAAATTCGAACTCATACAACTAAAAACTTTGAATGACATTCTCCTTCTTTTTAGGTGGTTTTAAAACCAAACCTTGGTTCATCATCCCATGCAAATTTTCCTTCATCATTGAAAATTTTCCTCACCATGATGTGCACCATGTGATAATCCATCATCACCTTCAGTTGGCTTCTTTTTTCGTATGAGAGCTCCAGATGTCTTGAGACAAGTAGGTTTATGACTAGCAGTCACCTCCGCAGTCTTTTTTGTTGATTGGCTAGAATTTCCAGCAGCAATGATGTGGAACCAACCAAACGGTTATGGTGTTGAGCGTAATAACCACGATCTCCTTGATTCAGAAACACGTACCTAGACACATGGATAACTAACTTGGGGTTGACAGGCATGACGGGTAACGCTTCAATCCATAACTGCAGATGACACATGTGGCTCAACGTATATTATGACTTGAATTAAACTAATTGACTACAATACGACACCTATCATGACATCTAAAAAGAATTTAAAAATATTTGAGGCGTATTTACACTATGACACATGGTTTAGCTAAAGCCGATCTGCTTTTTCGTTTATTTTTAAAAAAATAGAGCATGCTTCCAGAAATTCCAACAACATCAGAATAAAAATAAAAAAGACAGAAACATGAAAATAACAGACTATACGAAAAGGCTAAAACTAGTGCTTCCGGAAATTCTGATAGCGACCAATTTTTTGTTTTTTGTTTTGAATTTTTTTGAAGTCTAATCCTAAAATAAAACTATGGAAAGGAATCATGACTTAGCAAAAAATTGTGCTAACACATGCATACAATGTTCCTTTCAAAACTTATTTCCCCATGAATTTCCCTTCTAGGGATTTTTCCATTTAGGAAGTGATTTGTTCCATTCCTAGTTCGTCCCCTAATACTAGTCTCACCTTTTCCTTTTTGGCTTTGATACATTTCTTCTTATGCCTTCTTTCTAGAAAACCTAGTTTTTCCCAATTTTCCTTTTTCTTGTTCTATTCCTCTATACCACTTGATAACATGGCCATAACTCATGTTTTGAAACTCCTACTAAGCAATTTTTTTTTGGAATGTTCCCTTCCCCCCTTCTACTAATGTTTAATAGTGAGCTCGATTCCTAACTTGCCAACGTTGATGTTTGCCACATTTTTTCCTTTTACTTCTGCAGACTTAAAGGAGATAATATCTTTTCTATTCTTTGATATATTTTGATGCATTCCTCCCCTTTTGTGGTAATTATTGGATGGATCCTATTGCCTCAAAATCTAGTAGATCTTCTAAGGGTGGGTCATAAGACATGAACTAGACTAAGCGAAAACAACATGAGGTGTGACCCATTATCACAACTACCTATTGCCATTTAGTGGGTTTTCAGTGTTCAACACAAGGGAGGCTTCCTTATATTAGGTCACCTAAGGATATGTTTAGTCCAAGGGGAAAACTTGACAAGATACGCTAAGGAAGGATGCCCTACATAGGGACAAGGCTCAAATAACACAATTGGCCAATGCACATCCTTCAAAAGGCCTAGTTATGACACAATGTGACCTAGGGTTGGGATTGTGGCTAATGGTTCTTAGCTCGAGTGGTTGGGATTTTGGTTTGCCACCCTTAACAACCAAGTTCAAGTATTTGGAGGCATGCTTTAGCCTATATTGATTAGGATCGATTAGGTGGCCCTAGGGAGTTTTTACTCAATCTATGGTTAATACGAGATGTCTTGGCCCTTTCTTAATCACTGGGTCATTACTGTTAAAAAAAAAAACACAATGTGATCTAGGGTTAGTGAATAAAAAAGGTTAACAACCTTATTCTTGATATCCCCTATTTTGTGAGCTCCTATGGAGATAAACCTTAGCCCAATTAGTCACTTGGGAAAGGATGGGTAAATGGGAAGGGATTACTTTTTGGCACATTATAACATTATACTTTGGAAATATGAATAATAAGTGGGTCCATGTTAAAAAGGGGTCACTTAAGTTGTGGACCACATAACTAGGAAGTCACACCACTAGGAGGGGTTGAATTCACATGAGGAGATGGGGACCACCAAGGGGGTCAAATGGGCCCATTAGGTATATAAGGACATAAAAGGCCACACCATCTTATCTTTTGACTATTACACTTATGAAATCGACCTCTTGTAAGTTGCTCAATGCAAGGGTTTGGAGTGTTACTTAGCACAAGGGTTCAAGGTAGAATCTAAGCCGGTCTTGGAGAACTTTGAGTGTCTCCCTAGCTGGAAATTGGAGGAGTCCACCTTAGGACTTCTATAAAGCACCATATTTAGCAAATTTGGCCAGCAGGTGCACATTTCTGGGGTGCAGAGGTAGGGTTTTTCTTCATCATTTGTGCTAGCTTTAGAGGGGTTGTAAAGCGGGGATTCCGAGACTTATTGCTACTGCCTTGAGCTGGAATTTTGGTGGAGATTGAAGGTGAGAAGCAAGGGAGATTTGTGGGGGATGAGCTTCTCATTTTGGTTGTGCATGGGACTCTTTGGTAAAATCCTGCGCATGTTGTTTGAGGGACAAATTGGGTCCTATATTGGAGCTGGATTTTGGGGGTTTTCCACTGAGGAATTTAGCAACATTTTGGGGAGTTTTTAGTTGATGGATTGAGGCTATTTCCAAGAGCTCCATTTTTTGCAGAGGGCCACATACACTGCTCAACTGAGCCATTCACACCAATTTGTGGTGTTATCACTTTGTAATTTCCTAGGTTGTGGAATAAACCACAGAGGTAACCACAAAACCACTTTAGAGTCTAGGCTATAGCCTTCATAAAATCATTAAGGGATCTCTTTGTCAAATTTAAATTTGTTGTCTTTATGATATTAGGCTAGCAATGAATGCTCAATTGTTTGTTTGATTGTTTGATATTTGTTTTAATTGGTTTGGTTGATTAAATGCCTAAACTTCCATTGGGATATGGAGTCTACAACTTAACATGGACATGTCTCAGATTTTCAAAGGGTTTTCACAGGGCAAGGTGGCTGAACTAATTGGATCTTTCAAATTTAAATGAAGTGTAATAGAAGAAATGAAATAGGTTCAATTAAGAAAAAAATAATTTAAGAATTCTTTAAATTAATATAGGAGGAAAACATTTAAATTATCTACATTCAGAATCAGAGTGTATCTTTTAACAAATTTTGTTCATCAACATTCTGTAAAATAATTCAAATTTAAGAACACATAAGTATGGGAACAAAGAAATGAACACATATATAATGAGAGAAGCACTTCACTAAATAGTCCAACACATGAATCCTGTGAAGTATTCCTTTTATTCTGATCATACCATCAAATGGAAAAGTACAATAGCTTCTGGAATGAAAAAATCAACCCTCAATACTTCGAAATCTGAAGTATTTATACAATTATTTACAAAAGTCATGTCATAAATGATGAGGATATATTTTAGGAAAATCTAAAAAAAATATATACATCTCTTATTACAAACTAATAGGGAAAGTTGGAATTGTTCGAAAGCTGGCCCTGATTTGAAGGAAGTTGTTGTTGATCTGTCACTTTGATCCTTGCTGCACTGTTGATCCTTTGACTGAAGATAGAGTTACTCACTTGATCTATTAACTCACATAAATTATCCCACCTTTCTTCATTCAGAATAGAAAACTTAGTCACCATAATGTAGATCTCATCTACTTCAATGCACTTGGAAAAATTAGGCTTGATGACAAAAATATGATTTACCTGATCATGCTATATGGTTAAATCATTCTCCAGTGCCTCAAGAAAGGATTTTCCTATTATGTGCCCGTTATATCTGGGATTTTGGAGCTATCCTTGGAAGCATCTTTCAGTTTATTGTTGTAGTCCTCCTGAGTGATAAATTTATCATTTATCACAAATAAACTGGGCAATCCATTTTTGTTCAACACTTCAAACTTGTTGAAAATCCTGTTGACACTGATTTCCAGCCCCTGAAATTTTTCTTCCAACTATAGGACGAGGTTCTTTCTAGTCAAAACCTTCACGACTTCAAGTATTATTTTAGTTCTACCTTCAATTCCAACTTCCTCCAACTCATATTTACTCTTAGAATTCAAAAAAATGATAATATTAGTGGCTTCACTGGGCTTATCATCCAAATTTTCTTTGATGTATTCAATGGCTACTGTAGCTTTCTGTATAAACTCCTTTTGTTCAAAAATTATTTTTATGGAAGGCCAAATTTCATTCATTGAGTTAAGGATGTTTATCCATATTTTCTCTTTTTATTGGGCCAAGGTTTGGCCCATGCCTATCTCTTTTCCCAATTGTTGTATCCTTTCCATTAATCTTTGGGACCTTTGTGCCTCAACCATGTGTGAGGCCTCACTTCTATTCTTTTGTTCCTGTAAGGCCTTTATCTATCCCTGTAGCTTCTTGAGTTCTTCATTTTGTATTGACATATCTTTCATTGTTTTTTTAAGTTTTCCTGCAAAATCTGTGGGCTGGGCTGGAGGTGCTATTGATGTAGAAGTATCTATAGTTGGTATTTCTATGAGGGGCATTGCATCCAAAGGAACCATGGCCAAATGTGCACTTTGTTCCTTTTATTTGATTAATTTATCCATCTCTATCTCCATATTTCTAATTTGTGCATTCTTCTCCATGATCAACTTGAGCATGGCTTCATTTTGGCTCTCTAGCTCTCCTATTTCTTTTGTCTGTGGGTCCTCGGTTTTTGGCATCTTTAGCTGCTTTCTAAGTACTGCAATATCAAAATTTTTATTCTTGATTAACTCTTCAACTGCTTTGACATTCTATGGATTATGCCCCATCTTTATGCCCAACTCTTCTAATGACTTGATTTTGGTGTCCTTTGTAAGAGAGGAAATATTTTCATTTTTAGCTGAGATTGAACATGAGTAAGGGATACTTGCAACTTTGAAGCATTCATTGAAGTGTTATTCAAAGTGGAAAATATCATTTCTCTTGTTTTCTTATGCATCTCCATCTGATCGATGGGATGTATGTCCTTTATATCAAATTCAAAGGAGGTCTTCTTGTAGTCAAAAAATATATTTTGATGTGGAATCTAAGCTTGTAATAATTCCATTTGAATTCTTCCCTTATTTGTATCAAATTCTGATAGAAGCCTGCTTTGAGCACTGGAAGTTTGTTTCCAGAATTGAGTGTAGGTGTTGCCTTTAAGGATCTCATTATTGAAATTTATCTCTTTGTATTTGTCAAAAATACTTTTCTCTTTATCTCCATGAATTAGCCAAAATGTTTGAGTTGGGTCTTGATGGTCTCGTGACACTGATGATATTTCTGGGGACCCTGTGAATTTGCTACTTGATTGTGCAGAAGAAAGTGAATCTTTGATGACTATGGTGGCTTGATGTTTTGCTTATTTTTCCAAATCTGTCTTAAGACTCCTTTTATCTTTCATTATGTAGATTATTTAAATTCCTTTGTAAGCTTCCTGCAACTGAAGGGGATCCTTCCTCCCTTTGTCTATTCCTTGTATTCTCTTGAGGAGTAGGATTATGTGAAGTAGAGGTGGACATGAGCTGCTCCTTTTCTAGAATCAATATGTATATCATGGATTCAATCTGATTTAACAATGTACTAAAGCTAGATACTAAATCACTTCTACAAATAAATTGCGGAAATCAAACAAAATTTCCAATCACATGAAGCAAAGAAGAATCAATCAAACCACAACACAGATAATTTCCCGGGGAAATATTGCTGCTCAAAACCCCACTATATTCTATTGTAAATTCAACATGGATACAAGAAACAATTATAATAAAAATATTCTTACAAGAGCTTCCTATACTTAGCTAATTGTATCACATTGTCCTAGACAAAAATGACTAACACTTAGCCAATTCTCAGCCTCTAAATAGCCTGCCTTGCTTGCACAATTCCTAATGAATGCAATCCCTATTCTTTAGGAATTTTTTCCTTCCTAAACTATGCAGGGATCACGGACAATCCAATGAGTGTTTGGTTACATGGGTGCAAGCCAATAATCCTACCAATAGTAGTTAACATCCCTTTCACCTAGATCTCAACTGGGTCTCCACTGGAACTAACATGCATGTAGCTACTAATAGTAAATCATCAGTTCCTTGTTAGATCACTGATTGTGAATTAAATAATATTTAATTCACTTGATCTCTCACTAGTGCAACAAACAATTACAACTAGCACAACTAAATTTAACTCACTTAACTGAGTTAACTAATTACACATGAATTAAACTAATGCATCAACTGCACTTTGAACTCTGTTACAACTAGAATTACTCTGCATGCCTCATCATCTACCATCAACTCGAAATTCATGAGCTAACTGAGTTTATCACACTCAGTTAACTATTAAAAGTGATTATGAGATAAGATTACATTTAATTGTCCATTTTAATTAAGGGGAAATTAAAATAAAAATGCACCAAATTTAGCCCACACTAGTGTAGGTGCTGCTAAGACCTGTGGTCCCACACTAGTGTAGGTGCTGCTTGGACCTCTTGGTCCAACACTAGTGTAGGTGCTGCATTTTCTTGTTTGAATTCAACACTCCCTCTCAACAATAAAGGGATTATCCTTCACCTCGATCCGGCCTCTATGGTATTCAAATTTGCTCCTAGTGAGCGCCTTCGTCAGAATATATGCATCCTGATCTTCTATGGGAATGTAATAAAGTAACATTATGTGCCTATGCACACAATATCTGAGATGGTGGTACCAGATGTATATGTTCTTGGATATATCATGAAACACATGATTAACAGAGAGTTTAATGCAACTCTGGTTATCACAATGTATCACTATCAGATACATTTGAGAACCAAACAAACCAACCAGGATCTTTCTCATCCAGAAGGCCTCACATGTAGCTTGAATTTCTGCCATGTACACTGCCTCCACTGAACTGAGTGTCACATATCATTGCTTCCCTTTGTACCAAGAAATTTCTATCGATCCTATGCTAAATATCCCTTCTGATGTGCTCTTTCTGTCTAATGGACTACCTACCCAATCTACATCCATTAAGCCTTGAAGATTCAACCTCTTTATCCATCTGTACGATAATACATACTTTGTAGTTCTCCTCAGGTATCTCAAGACATGCTTCCCCACCTTCCAAAAGAGTTTGGTTGGCTTAACCATAACTTGACTCAGTTGGCTAACTGCATAACAAATGTTTGGTCTGGTGTTCACCAAGTACATCAGTGAACCTATGAACTACCTATAGGAAGTAGCATCCACTACTTGTCCAAAAGTAGCATCCTCTTTCCTCCAATTTCATGGAAGAGGAGTGTCCATGGGTTGACAACTCTCGATGTGAAACTTACCCAATATCTCTTTGGCATACTTTCCTTGAGAAACAAAAATTTCACCATCCCGCTGCCATATTTCCAAACCAAGGAAATAATGAAGGAGTACCATGTCCTTCATTTCAAACTCCCTTGCAAAATCCTCCTTGCATGAGTGTATCAACTTCTCATCACCACTCAAAATTAGATCACCAACATAAAGTAAAATAATCAAGAGCTTACCCTCAACCAAAATCTGGTACAGGTTTGCAACAAATTCACTTTTGGTGAAGCCCAACCCGATGAAATAGCTATCAATTGGAGTGTACCAAGCACGAGGTGCTTGCTTCAGTCCATAAATTTCTCTCTTGAGTCGAAACACATGTGACTCACTGTTAAAGATCTAGAAAAATTCTGGCTGCTCTATGTACACTTCTTCCTCAATAACTTCATTGAGAAAACACAGTTTTCACATCCATCTGATGAATGTGCCACCCCATCTGTGCTAAGAGGGAAAGGATATATCTAATGAAAGAGTACCTCGCGATTGGTGCGAAAGTATCATCATAGTCGATCCCCTCAATCTGTGAGAATCCCCGAGCCACAAATATAGCCTTGTACTTCTCCACACTCCAATCAACAACTTTCTTTACATTGTAGATCCATCTAGAGCCAACCATTGATTTTTCGACCGGTCTTGGGAAAATATCCCATGTAGTGTTCTTGACAATGGAGTCATACTTCTCCACCATTACATCAACCCAAATTGATTGTTGCACTTCGTCTTGAAAGGAAGATCATTCTGCACAATACACTTGCTCATAAGAGCCATGTATCCAGTAAAACTGTTTGGAGACTGTCTCTGTCTGCGCAGTGAAGTAGGGGCTCCTACATTCTCTACTGCATCAAGTCTCAATCTTTCAGCTTCTGTGGTGCGCCTTCTACCATTTCTAGTGGATGGCTCTGCATGAGTGTTTTCTGCCACTCCATGATCCTATGCATGTGGTTGCTCCACATCTTGAGGCTCATCCTTTGGAACCAAGAGTTCCTCCTCTGCATGCAAATCCAGCTCCCTCTCAAGGGAAAATCGCATGGATTTCTCCTCATCAAATTTTATATCCCATTGCACAATAGTCATTCTGCTGTTTGGAAAATACACCCGATAGTTGTGGGGAGTTTCAGTGTACCCTACAAAAATCCCAATCTCAGTTGTTGGTTCCAGCTTCTTCCTGACGTCTTTGGTCACATGCACATAAACATATGAGCCAAAAATATTAAAATGTGAAACATCAGGTTTCTTACCAGTAAAAGCCTCTTTTGGTGTACTCATGCCAAATATCCTATGAGGACAACAGTTATACACAAATACCATTGTGTTGCATGCCTCCGCCCACAGATGCATCAGTAGGCCCTGATCATGCAACATCACTCTTGCTGCACCCACAATTATTCTGTTCTTTCTTTCTGTCACCCCATTCTGCTGTCGGTTATGAGGTGCAATAAGTTCTCTTCGAATTTCTTCTTTGCTGCAGATGTTCTTGAATTCAATTGAGATGTACTCACCACCATTTTCGCTCCTAAGAGCCTTCACATGCTTCCACGTGTCTTTCTCCACCAGTGCTTTGAACTCAAGAAACTTTGAGAATGTCTGATATTTATTCTGCATGAAGTAGATCTAGCACTTTTGAGAAAATTCATCAACAAATAGCACAAACTACTTATGCTTTGTTATCGAAGCAATAAAGAATGGTCTACACACGTCTGAGAGAACTCTCTCAAGGATCTCCAAAGCTGGGTTCTCCTTCTCATGAAAGGTGGCCTTTAGATATTTTCCCATAGTACATCCCTTGCATGTGTCTGATTGCACAAGTGTACCCTTGTGAAGACTCATAGAAATCTGCTGCATGAATTTCAAGGCTCCATGGTGTAGATGGCCCAATATCCTGTGCCATAACTCACCGTCATCTCAACTCACCACTTTTTCTGCCTTACCCATCAATGCTGCACAACCATCTACATCAATTTTATAGAGATTCTTAACTCTAATCCAAATACTCTTGGCTTTTCCTATTGTTTTGCGTCGCAGGAAAGCTTTTCCTTCACTGAAAACAACATCATAGCCTCTATCTTCCAACATTTCAACTGAGACTAAATTTTTCTTCAAGCCTGGTACATGAATTACATATTTTAATTGAAAGGGTTTACCTAAATGTCTCTGGAAGGTAATGGTACCAATCCCAGTAGCACTGTATCGCCCGTCATCAACCATTTCGATATGCATGTGGAGGTCCTTCTCCTCCAAGCTACTGAAAATTTCTTTTCCTCCCGTCATGTGAAAGGATGCACCAATATCCAAATACCACACTGATCCCATTACACTTGACACCATGCATGCAATGAGAGAGAAGTCAAGCTCAAATTGCGAGGCCAAAGCCTCACCAGCTGCAGATCCTAAAGCCTTCTTGTTCTTCTTCTTTTGTGAACAGTTAGTGGCATAATGCCCATGCTCGTGACAGTGAAAACACTTCACTCTGGACATGTCACGCTTCTTGCCATCTTTACTAGACTTGGATTTGGAACAGAATTTATTTCCTTTCCCCTTCTTCACCTTGGTAGGAAAAACACAATCTTCTTCATCTTCATTCTTAGATGAAGATCTATCTCTTGTATTCCGTCTGAACTCTGCTTGCACCAAATATGACCAAAGTCGCTCCCAATCTGGTAGATTTTCCCTTCCATTGACATAGTCTTGATAACTATGCCAATTTTTGGGAAGTCCTAGAAGAGCTAGGCTCACCAAATCATCATTAGCGATAGTAATGCCAAAAATCCGATGCTCATCCCGATATTGTACAAAATTTGTTAAATATTTTGGCATGGAGTCACCTTTCTCCATATTGATCTTTCTGAGTTTATCTTTCAGTGCCAATTTCCTATGATCACTGCTGCTCTGAAATAGATATGTCAAATCTTTCCACATACATATGATGTTTCTTTTCCATGGAGACTTGAGAAAATGTGGTCTCATACTACCTCCAGTAAGATCCTCCTCACCTTTGCGACTTTATTTTTCCATGCATCAAGATTTGTAGCATCTGTCACAGCGGGTTTGGGAACATCATTGTCAATGAATTCCTTAAAGCCATTGTCTTCTATTACTGTGTCCATCCTGTCTTTCCAAGCATTATAGTTTGATATTCCCTCGAGTGCATACTCCAATCTCAAGCCATTGAAAGCCATTTCGATCCTGAATCACCTGTAGCACCAAGAAAGTCTTTTGGAAATTAAAATTGTATTCAGTCACAAACTCAACTTCTACTCCACTATTATGATTTCTTGTGCTCTGATACCATGTTGAAATTATACAAACAATATGTATATCATGGATTCAATCCTATCTAACAATATACTAAAGCTAGATACTAAATCACTTCTACAAATAATTTGCGGAAATTAAACAAAATCAACAATCACATGAAGCAAAGAAGAATCAATCAAACCATAACACAGATAATTTCTCGGGGAAAGCTTACTGCTCAAAACCCCACTATCTTCTATTGTATATTCAACATGGGTACATGAAAAAATTACAATACAAATCTTCTCACAAGAGCCTCCTGTACTTAGCTAATTGTCTCACACTGTCCTGGACAAAACTGACTAACACTTAGCCAATTATCAACCTCTAAACAACCTCCCTTGCTTGTGCAATTCCTGACGAATTCAATCCATATTATTTAGGAATTTTGGCCTTCGTAAACTGTGCAAGGATCATGGGAAATCCAATGAGTGTTTGGTTGCATGGGTGCAACCAAATAATCCTACAACTGATAGTTAAGATCCCTTTCACCTTGATCTTAACTGGGTCTCCACTGGAATTGACATGCATGCAGCTAATAATAGTAAATCATCAGTTGCATGTTAAATCACTGATTGTGAATAATATTTAATTCAATTGATCTCTCACTAGTGCAACAAAGAGTTACAACTAGCATAACTGACTTTAACTCACTTAGCTGAGTTAACTGATTACACATGCATTAAAATAATGCACCAACTACACTTAGAACTTTGTTACAACTAGAATTACTCTGCATGCCTCACCAACTACCCTCAACTCGAAATTAATGAGCTAACTGATTTTATCACACTCAGTTAACTATTACAAGTGATTATGAGATAATATTACATTTTATTTTCCATTTTAATTAAGGGAAAATTAAAATAGACATGTACCAAATTTATCCCACACCAGTGTAGGTGTTGTTAAGACCTGTGGTCCCACACTAGTGTAGGTGTTGCTTGGAGCTCCTGGTCCCACACTAGTTTAGGTGCTGCAATTTCTTATTGGACTTTAACATTCTCTGCCCATTCCAACTGATTCATGTGCCTTTCAATCTCTGGTCTCTGTGTGTGCACATAAGGAGTGGTTTTCTGTTCCACCCTTAGCTTGGAGACTAGGCCAAATGGGTTATAAGACCATGCGAAGCTCAAATTGAAATTCATTTGTTTCAGGAGATTATCTGCTTCTTCACCAGCTGCCCTGCTGTTACAAATAAAGGGACCAACCAGTGTCTTTATTATGAACTGAGGCTTATTTTAGGTTGAAACAAAATGTATTTCATCAACATTAATCATTTGTCTTATGTGAAAATTCTTGAACCTAAGTTACATAAACCCTAATGCAGTTTTCTGATTTACTTCTCCTATTTGTTGTGTTAAATTAACAAATTATTTTTATGAATTATTCAGAAAAAAATATCAAAGTAAACACTACTGCAACCTACACATACATACAGATCATTTACTGAAGCATAACGCACATATGAAAAAGGGAACACATGATTTTTTGGACAAATGTCCCCAGAAAAACCCAATGCGGGAAAACCGGTGCATCATCCCTTTGAGGGTTTTATTTATTAAGAATAATATCTAAATACATCTAGGGCACCAATAGTGGTTTTCCCCACAGAGAAATTCATGGTAGTAGCACCTTATCACTCAAAGACATAAAATATGGCTGATTAAAACCCTTCAGGAATTACTGAATACAAACCCTTTCTGGTCCACTGGAACCCTCAACGCAACTGCTCCAGCCTCTGCGTTAGCCCCTCTTTCCCAATGCAGTATAGGCTACCCCTGCATCAATCTCAAGACATTTGCGCTACCTATACGTCACCCAGAAGGGTCCGCGTCATCCTCAGCGTGGTCTCTGCGTCATCTTGGATGGGTTGTGTCCCTCCTGCTAGCCTATGCGCTGCTTGGTACGGTACTGCCTCTCTGATGTATGTATTCTCGGTCTCAGATCAGAACATCCCTTGCCAATCTACCCCTCACTAGCACTGCAAGGTTGCTTGACAATTCCCTTTTGACTTAACTCAAGTGCTGCTACTCTGTGTGTCTTCTCCTACTGACCCCAAGCCTTCCTTTAATACTTTTCTCGTTGAAAAATCAACGACTGTGATCTAATCACTAATAAATGACTAAGATTAGAGAAAGATGTATCCAAGTCACTTAGAACATTCTCACCACATGTGTAAATTAATTCACTTTAATTGTTCAATTTCCCTAAGTTAGACTTAGGGTTCCCATCAAAAAATTTAATTATTTGAATAACTTTTACACCATGTGGAATTTATCCAAACGATTTCTGGGTCTTGGAGATCTCATGTGTTCTAGATCCTCCAAATTTTTTTGGAGCTAGAGCACATCTGATGTTACCCAAAATATCAAAATCTTATGTATTCAAGAGAAAATACTCTCATTGGGAGGCATTTAGGTAGTTTACATGGTGGCATCTCACACCCATACACTCTTATTTCTATGTAGTTCTGATAGAGGTACCAATCTCCTATTTTGACTGCTCATTTAGGTGCAAAATTTTCTTAATGTCATCACTGATTCTTGGCTCTACATTATAGGCCAACAGAATCATGACTATATGAATGAACTGCTCTATGTAATCTTTGAAGGTGTACTCATCTGAATCTTTCCTCACCAAATAAGTCTAGAAAATCACTGACTGTGGGTTTCCTTCTTCATCTAACTTCTGCAGTGAGCATGGAAACCTGTCTCCCTGATAATATATGAACATGTAGGAAAGAATTGCGGCATAATTGAACGTTCCTTTAGTTGGTAACTTTAGGAATTGTTCATGTATGTTGTCAGCAATAACTTGACTAAAATTAAACACAACATATGGTTTTTTATCAGTAGAGAAGGTTGACAAAAAACTAGGATAGGCTCATCTACCCATTCACTAGAATAATATCCTAACAGACATGAAAGAACATAAATAATTTTCTTGGCTTGGTCAAGAAACATGGATGAAGCATAAGGTGGATTCTTCTTGGGAAATTGGGATTTTTAGGTAGAAAAATTTCAAATTTGTTGGCCCTACGGGAGAAATCTAATTTTTGGTACAGGTCATTCAAGGCTTCTATTGAAAAAAGGGTGTTAGATTTTGTTTTAGGGACCTGCATCATATGATTTATTGTTTCATGGGTGATGGTGAACAAAATTCCCCACTTGGGGCTACAACAACTCTTTGATTGGGAAAATAGCAGGCATGGAACTTTCTAATGAAATCATGTAAATGATAGATCTGAGGAAAAATATAGAAGGGTAAATTGGACTCCCAGAGTCCAATTTCATCAGTTTGATCAATGAAATTGTATTTGAACTAAAAATATAACTTGAAGAGATCAAATTCGCATTTGGTCTCTGCAATTATGTAATCCCTGTCTGCATGGGGAATATGGTCAAGATCGACTATGGGAGGGAGAATTGGGTTGATTGGGTTATCATTATTTTTCTTCTTAGGAGGCATTTTGACTATTCAAATCGCAGGAAAGTGAGAAGTGATAGGGGGAGATTACTAGGGATTTTCAAACAGTGGACTACAGGTGGAAGCAATTTCTTTTTCCTGTGCTCGATAAGTTCCTTTGTCAACTATGGAAGCTTACTATGTTAGCACAAATTTTAAAAAATAAGGTCGAGTGAGCAATCTGTGAGAAAAGGGAGTGAAAAATGGTGTGCAGAGGGGGTTTTATGGTGATGGCACAGTCCCGTTGGAGGCACGGGGTCGTTATTGAATTCAAAAAGTTATCTCGGGAAACATGTAATGTATAACATACATAGCGAGGTGTTAGGATAGGAGTGGAGAGGAGCGCACGAGAAGAGTTGGCGGGAAAAGACGGAGGGTTGGAAGATTTTAGAGTGGGGTCAAAGTGATAAGCGTCTTGTGAAGGGGAGGGGGGGTGCAAAATGTTGCAGGACTGACACGTAGGGGTGGGACCCGCGGGGAGGAAACGACTTTTCAGACCCCCTTGCTGATAAAGATATGATGTTCAGGGGGGCCGAAAAGCCTTGTCGGTCGTTGATCTGGCGAGGTGATAATCAGATCGCTGAGAGGAGCGCGCAACTTAACCAAATACGACAAAAATCCTTTTTGTTGCTTTTGAACCTTATTACATGGGCATAAAACTTTGGCTAAAATAAAGAATGCCTCCAGACTTAGGATAAAAACATTGGATAAGCCTAAAATTAGGATAAAAGGCCACATAATGTAAAATCAACCTCTTTTACCCCTTTGAACCTTTTTAACTCAATTTTCTCCTAATCCTAAGACTTACTTCGACCAATCATGGGTGCATTTAGTTGTGCAAACCCTTGTTTTATTTTCTTTAAGGGGAAAAACACTTATTCTACTCCTCTCTATCATTTTTTTCATTCATTCAAATTAAACAATTGAAGCAACTTATTCATATACCTAGCTAACATTAGCCAAGATCACACAGTTTGGCTAACTTATTCACTAATATAATTAACATAAATTGAAAATTGATTGATCATGATTACACTATATGATCTAAACAATGACTCATGGTTGTGGCATTTTAAACAAGATGTGCACAACATTCAATTTATTCCTAAATAATCAAACTCTCTATCAAGTAGTGGCATTTAATTTGCATCACTTTCAGTTCTATTTTTTGTTTTTCATGGGGTTCTTTCATCTTTATTTTTATTCTTTCTTTGTTTTTCTTTTCTTTATTCTATTTTTTCTTTTCAAATACCCTCTTTTCATTTTTTTATTTCTTTTTTTACTTATATTTTTTTGGAAATAATTTGCAACATGCAATATTATTTACAATTTCATATGTCTAAGAGAAAATATTCAATCACCTTGTGATCCTATAAATTATAAGACCCTAATAGGTGGGTTTTCACATCTTCCGTAGTTGGGCCAAAACCTTGTTGGGTTTTACTAGGTTTTTGGAGAGGATTTGGTGGGTGTATTTTTAGGGTGATCCCGTCGTATTCCATGCCAAAAGTTCTCATTCATTCACCCAACCTTTAGCTAATTACTCACTAGGTAATGCGTGTGAAAATTTCACCATGAAAATTCTATTGAAGGAATTGGAATTAATTATTCTAATTGATAAATTAATTACGCAGTTTATTGCTATGACAACAACGAATTAATCACACTACAATCTTCACAAATAAAATACTGTGGAAGATAAACTGGAGACTGAGAAAACATTAGTGCACACACACAAAATTATAACAATTTTTATTGGACAAAAGTCCCCGGCAAAACCCAACATGGGAAATCCGATGCAACAACTGAGGGCTTTATATTATTAAGTAGGAGTGAGAAATTTTGAGTACATCTGGATGCCGAAATATGGAAATCCTTTAGAGAAAAATATTGGCAAAAATCTAGTGAAGAATTTTCCTCACCCCACAAGCAATCTGGGCTCTGACTACCAGCTTCAAGTGAGCTGTCAAAAAAATCTCTATGGAATCCTGCGTCACCCTAGCACAGTTCATTCCACGCACTGTATGAAACAACTACTCTTCAAGCCGTCATAACTGCCACTGAGTAAGAAACTGTCTCTCCGGCCCTCTGGAACACTTTCCCAATCTCTGGAATTGAAATTCAACTTCTCTCTAGAAAAATCGAATTTCCTCTAGAGGCTTTTGCACAACCCATGCATTGTAGAAATCATACAAAAAATATGTATATCTTGGATTCAATCCGATCTAACAATGTACTAAAGCTAGATACTAAATCACTTGTACAAATCAATTGTGGAAATTAAACAAAATAACCAATCACATGAAGCAAAGAAGAATTAATAAAACCACAACACAGATAATTTCCTGGGGAAAGCTTGCTGCTCAAAACCACACTATATTCTATTGTATATTCAAAATGGATACATGAAACAATTACAATACAAATCTTCTCATAAGAGCCTCTTGTACTCAACTAATTGTCTCACACTGTCTTCAAAAAAACTTAATAACACTTAGCCAATTCTCAACCTCTAAACAACGTGCCTTGCTTGCGAAATTCCTGATGAATGAAATCCCTATTCTTTAGGAATTTGGCCTTCCTAAACTGCGCAAGGATAATGGGAAATCCAATGAGTGTTTGGTTGCATGGGTGCAACCCAATAATCCTACAACTGACAATTAACATCCCTTTCACCTAGATCTCAATTGGGTCTCCATTGGAACTGACATGCATGCAGCTAATAATAGTAAATCATCAGTTTCATGTTAGATCACTGATTGTGAATTAAATAATATTTAATTCACTTGATCTCTCATTAGTGCAACAAACAGTTACAACTAGCACAACTAACTTTAACTCACTTAACTGAGTTAACTGATTACACACGCATTAAAATAATGCACAAACTACACTTCGAGCTCTGTTACAACTAGAATTACTCTACATGCCTCACCAACTACCCTCAACTCGAAATTCATGAGCTAACTGAGTTTATCACACTCAGTTAACTATTACAAGTTATTATGAGATAAGATTACATTTTATTGTCCATTTTAATTAAGGGAAAATTAAAATAGACATGCACCAATTTTAGCCCACACCATTTTAGGTGCTGCAATTTATTGTTGGACTTCAACACTCCCTCTCAACAAGAAAGGGATTATCCTTCACCCCAATCCTGCTTCTATGGTATTCGAATTTTCTCCTGGTGAGCGTCTTCGTTAGAATATCTTCATCCTGATATTCCATGGGAATGTACTGAAGTAAAATTATGCACCTCTGCACAAAATCTCTGAGATGGTGGTACCAGATGTATATGTGCTTGGATCTATCATGAAGCAAAGGATTAACTAAGAGCTTAATGCAACTTTGGTTATCACAATGTATAATTGTCGGATCCATCTGAGAACCAAACAAACCACCCAGAATCTTTCTCATCCAAATGGCCTCACATGTAGCTTGACTTGCTGCCATGTACTCTACCTTCGTTGAACTGAGTGCCACAAATAATCGCTTCCTATTGTACCAAGAAACTGATGTCGATCCTATGATGAAGACCCCTCCTGATGTTTTCTTTCTGTCTGATAGACTGCCTGCTCAATCTGCATCCATGAAGCCTTTAGGCTTCACTCGCTTTGTCCGTCTGTACCATAATCCATACTTTGTAGTGCCCCTCAGGTATCTCAATACATGCTTCCCCGCTTTCCAAAAGAGCTTGGTCGACTTAACCATATCTTGACTCGGCTGGTTAACTACGTAGCAAATGTATGGTCTAGTGTTCACCAAGTACATCAGACCAAGTACATCAGTGAACCTACCAACTGCCTGTAGATAGTAGCATCCACTACTTCTCCAGAATTAGTATACTCTTTCCTCCAATTTCCTGGAAGAGGAGTGTCCATGGGTTTATAGCTCTCAATGTGAAACTTACCCAATATCTCTTTGGCATAGTTGTCTTGAGAAACATAAAGTTCACCATCCTGCTGCCATATTTCCAAACCAAGGAAACAATGAAGGAGTCCCATGTCCTTCATTTCGAACTCCCTTGCAATATCCTCCTTGCATGAGTGTATCAGCTACTCATCACCAGTCAAAATTAGATCATCAACATAAAGTACAATAATCAAGAGCGTACCCTCAGCCACAATCTGGTACAGGTTTGCATCAACTTCACTTTTGGTAAAGCCCAACCTAATGAAATAGTTGTTAATCCGAGTGTACCAAGCATGAGGTGCTTGCTTCAGCCCATACATTTCTCTCTTGAGTCGACACACATGCGATTCACTATCAAAGGTCTCAAAACCTTCTGGCTTCTCTATGTACACATCTTCCTCAATAACTCCATTGAGAAACACAGTTTTCACATCCATCTAATGAATGGGCCACCCCATCTGCACTAAGAGAGCAAGGATAGATCTAATGGAAGAGTACCTCATGACTGGTGTGAAAGTCTCATCATAGTCGATCCCCTCAATCTGTGAGAATCCCCGGGCCACAACTCTGGCCTTGTACTTCTCCACACTCCCATCAACAACTTGCTTTACCTTGTAGATCCATCAGATCCAACCTGTTAAATCCCTATATTAATAGTGTAGTCCCCTATTATGTTAGTGTACCCCCCTTTATTATTATTGTTGTACCCCTGTAACCCCCATATTGTTATTATTGTGCCCTTACATTATTATTGTTAGGTCGGCTAGGATTACATTGTGGCCCCATGGAATCCTATAAATAGAAAGAAGGTTTTTTTATTTGTATCATCCAAGAATTGTTCATTCATGTAATGTATTGGAGGTTTCCCCCTCGAAGTGGCTTATTTCTAAGGCGTTGATATCTCTTTTATTTTATTTTTGGAGCTGGTTTCACAACACAACCACTTATTTGTCGACCGGTCTTGGGAAAATCTCCCATGCACTGTTCTTGACAATGGAGTCACACTCCTCCACCATTTCATCAACTCAAATTGATTGCTGCACTGGCTCTTGAAAGGAAGATGGTTCTGTCACAATACACTTGCTCATAAGAGCCATGTATCCAATAAACCTGTCTAGAGACTGTCTCTGTTTGCGCAGTGAAGTAGGGGCTCCTACATTCTCTACTACTTCAAGTCTCAATCTATCATATTTCGTGGTGCGCCTTCTACCATTTCTGGTGGATGGCTATACATGAGTGTTTTCTACAACTCCATGACCCTCCGCATGTGGATGCTCCACATCTTGAGGCTCATCCTTTGGAACCAATATTTCCTCCTCTGTATGCAAATCTAGCTCCCTCTCATGGGATAATCGCATGACTTTCTCCTCATCAAATTTTATATCCTGTCGCACAACAATAATTCTGCTATTTGGAAAATACACCCGATAGTTGAGGGGAGTTTCAGTGTACCCCACAAAAATCCCAATCTCAGCTGTTGTTTCTAGCTTCTTCCTAGTGTCTTTCGTCACATGCACATAAATAGATGAGCCAAAAATTTTAAAATGTGAAACATCAGGTTTCTTACCAATAAAAGCCTCTTCTGGTGTACTCATGCCAAGTATCCTATGAGGACAACTGTTCTTCACAAATAGCGTTGTGTTGCATGCCTCCGCTCACAGATGCATCGGTAGGCCCTAATCATGCAACATTGCTCTTGCTTCAACCACAATTGTTTTGTTCTTTCTTTCTACGACCCCATTCTATTTTGGGTTATGAGGCACAATCAGTTCTCTCTGAATTCCTTCTTTGCTGCAGAAGTTCTTGAATTCATTTGAGATGTACTCACCACCATTTTCGCTCCTAAGAGCCTTCACATGCTTCCCCGTGTCTTTCTCCACCAGTGCTTTGAACTAAAGAAACTTTGAGAACGTATGTTCTTTCTTCTACATGAATTAGATCTAACACTTTTGAGAAAAGTCATCAAAAAATATCACATAGTACTTATGTTTTACTATCGAAGAAACAGAGAATGGTCCACACACGTCTAAGTGAAGTCTCTCAAGGATCTCCAAAGCTCGGTTCTCCTTCTCATGAAAGGTGGCCTTTACATATTTTCCCATAGTACATCCCTTGCATGTGTCTGAATATGCAAGTGTGCCCTTGGGAAGACCTGTAGAAATCTATTGCATGACTTTCAAGGCTCCGTGGTGTAGATGGCCCAATCTCTTGTGCCATAAATCACCCTCATCCAGGCTCACCAATTTGTCTGACTTACCCATCAATGCTGCACAACCATCTACATCAAGTTTATAGAGATTCTAAAATCGAATCCAAATATTCTTGGCTTGTCCTGTTGTTTTGTGTCACAGGAAAGCTTTTCCTTCATTGAAAACAACATCATAGCCTCTATCCTCCAACATTTCAACTGAGACTAAATTTTTCTTCAAGCCTGGTACATGCATTACATCTTTTAATTGAAAGGGTTTACCTGACTATCTCTGGAAGGTAGTAGCACCAATATCGGTAGCACTGTACCGCCCGTCATCACCCATTTCGATATGCATCTGGAGGTCCTTCTCCTCCAATCTATTGAAAATTTCTTTGTCTCTTGTCATGTGAAAGGATGCACCACTATCCAAATACCACAACGATCCAATTGCACTTGACAGCGTGCATGCAATTAGCGATAAGTCAAGCTTGAATTGCGAGGCCAAAACCTCACCAACTGCAGATCCTGAAACCTTATTGTTCTTATTATTTTGTGGACATTTAGTGGCATAATGCCCATGCTCATGATAGTAAAAACACTTCACTCTGGACATGTCACGCTTCTTGCCATATTTACCGGACTCAGATTTGGAATGGAATTTATTTCCTTTCCCCTTCTTCGCCTTGGCAGCCAAAGGACAATCTTCTTCATCTTCATTCTTAGATGAAGATCCATATCTGGTATTCCGTGTGAACTCCTCTTGCACCAAATATGACCAAAGTCGTTCCCAATTCGGTAGCTTTTCCCTTCCATTGACAGAGTCTTGATAACTATGCAAACTCTTGGGAAGTCCTAGAAGAGCTAGGCTCACAAAATCATCATCAGTGACAGTAATTCCAATGCTTCCAATCTCACCCCGACATTGGAATAAATTTGTTAAATTTGGCATGGAGTCCCCTTTCTCCATCTTGATCTTCCTGAGTTTATCTTTTGGTGCCAATTTCCTATGATCACTGCTGCTCTGAAAAGATCTGTCAAAGCTTTCCACATATCATATGGTGTCACTTTTCCATGGAGACTTGAGACAATGTGGTCTCGTACTCCCTCTGGTAAGATCCTCCTCGCCTTTGCCCCTTTCTTTTGCCATGCATCAATATTTGCAACATCTGTCATAGCGGGTTTGGGAACATCATTGTCAATGTATTCCTTCAAGTCATTGTCTTCCAGTAATTCATCCATCCCATGTTTCCAAGAAATATAGTTAGAGTTTCCCTCGAGTGCATACTGCATTATCAAGCCATTGAAAGCCATTTCGATCCTGAATCACCTGTAGCGCCAAGAAAGTCTTCTGCAAATTCGAATTCTATTCAGTCACAAACTCAACTTCTCCTCCACTATTGTGATTTCCTATGCTCTGATACCATGTAGAAATTATACATACAATATGTATATCATGGATTCAATCCGATCTAACAATGTACTAAAGATGGATACTGAATCTCTTTTACAAATCAATTACGGAAATTAAACACAAACACCAATCACATGAAGCAAGGAAGAATCAATCAAACCACAACACAGATAATTTCTCGGGGAAAGCTTGTTGCTCAAAACCCCACTATATTCTATTGTATATTCAGCATGGATACGTGAAACAATTACAATACAACTCTTCTCACAAGAGCCTCATGTACTTAGCTAATTGTCTCACATTGTCCTTCACAAAAATGACTAACACTTAGCCAATTCTCAGCCTCTAAACAACTTGCCTTTCTTGCAAAATTCCTGATGAATGCAATCCCTATTCTTTAGGAATTTTGGCCTTCCTAAACGGATCATGGAAAATCCGATGAGTGTTTGGTTGCATGGGTTCAACCAAATAATCCTACAGCTGATAGTTAACATCCCTTTCACCTAGATCTGAACTGTGTCTCCATTGGAACTGACATGCATGCAAGTAATAATAGTAAATCATCAGTTGCATGTTAGATCATTGATTGTGAATTAAATAATATTTAATTCACTTGATCTCTCACGATTGAAACAAACAGTTACAACTAGAACAAATGAATTTAACTCACTTAAATGAGTTAACTGATTAAACATGCATTAAACTAATGCACCGACTGCACTTTGAACTCTGTTACAACTAGAATTACTCTGCATGCCTCACCAACTATCCTCAACTCAAAATTCATGAGCTAACTGAGTTTTTCACACTTAGTTAACTATTAAAAGTGATTATGGGATAATATTACATTTTAGTGTCCATTTTAATTAAGGGAAAATTAAAATAGACATGCACCAAGTTTAGCCCACCCCAGTGTAGGTGCTGCTAAGACTTGTGGTCCCACACTAGTGTATGTGATGCTTGGACCTCCCGGTCCCACACTAGTGTATGTGTTGCAATTTCTTGTTGGACTTCAACATGCATTAGCCTCATCGTGGTTTTTTTTCCTCTCTTCAAGCTACTCTCCGAAACCGAAATATCTTCCTCCAGACTCACTGTCCCTGCCCCTCTCTGTCTCTACCTACCTTCTCTAGCTCGAACGCTTCCGACAACTGTTGCTGCCCTTTGGAAATCGAACTGCCCAAGGAAATCGATTTCTAGTCTATCAAGTGAGTGATCTCCATCTATCCATTGAATTATTCTCATAATATTTTGTTGGTACTCCAACGACCAAGATTAAACCTTAATCAATGGTTGAGATTATTATTTCCTTGTCGATCTGTGTGAGTTTCTAGATAATTAACACCTTTCTCAATTAATAATGATTAATTAACCACTTTTCCTAAGTTTAGACTTAGGAAATATTTAAAAATAGGCTAATAATATAATTGAGACACTTCTAAGTGGAATTTCCAGAAACAATTTTTGGGTTTTGGAGAACTCCTGCGTTTTAGCCTATCCACAAAGTTTAGAGACTAGAACACCTTCGATGCTACAAAAACTAACACTACCTCTTAGTGAGGAAGGTGTTCTAGTGCTACATTGTTGCTACAACACCCCATATCTGTATCACCCTCTGTTACGCTGCTGATGTATGGCCATTATGACTGCCTGCCACTTCCCACCAACTACTGCGCAACTATGATGTTGCACCTGTGCTGCTGCTGACACTGCACTGTACATCCTGTACTACTGCCAACTCTGTATCTGCACTGCAACTCCCTCTCATCTGTTGCTGGAGCAACTAAAACTACTGCAACTGAGAAGCATCATTAATATTGAATCAACTGTGTCTCTATGTTGCATCTATCTCGTGAGCATCTTACTGCTACTAGCCTTTGCACTATCCACTCGGTAATCTGTGTTACTTATGACTCTGCTACTGAGCCTCATGCTCTGCTGTCAACACTGATCTACGCTCCTCAACACCTAACTGCTACTAGTTTGCACTGTCACTCTGGAATATGACTACATCACTAACACTGATCCATCTTGGTATTTAATACTATGGGCACCTATAGCAAGGTAATGGTCCATGAGGAAGACACCTCAATGGACCTTTTCCAAATCTTTGTGCAACTTTGGGACTATAACTCCATATCGCCCCACCTCACTCCTAGATGTATAGTTGAAAACATGGAAAAATATTACTACAGTTTGGAGGACAACTTGTCTATCTCTACAGACGCTACCACTTGGTCCTACTTCTCCTAATTTTCCTTCTTTCTGAGAGGACACTGGGTGCTGTAATGGTCGAACTCACCACACGTGAAACACTTGAACTTAGATAGGTCCTTCTTTTTCTTCTTCTCCCCATATCCCTAACTGGGAACCTTTGATGCAAGGCCACATTCTGCTCTTCCTTCTCACCCTTCATGCCCTTGCTATTTCTCTCGTTGATGGTTATATTTAATAGAGCTCTCCTCAACTCTTCCTGCCATAGGTCTTACCACATCCTGTCTCATCTAGGTAAGTTTTCTTGGCCTAAGATACTTTGGACAAAGACTTTTCACTCCTATGAGACACTATTAAGTGAAAATCATACAAGCTCTGTTGGTTGAGGTGCCTCCCCAATGGCTGCAAGATGATCATAGTCCACCTAAATCCTAGTGACGAAGGAATCTATGCCTTCACCCTTCTGCATCTTAATGCTCCTCAACTTCTCCTGTAGAAACATCTTTTGCTGCACAGAAGTGTTATGATATAGTTGGATAAGAGTGTCCCACATCTCCTTGGCAGTGCCTTTGCCAGAAATATGTGAAACTATATTGTCCCAGACTCCATCCAAGATCAACCACTTTTCCTTCGCCATCTCTCTCCAGTATTCCTTCAACTGATATGCATCCTAAGGAACTGCTACCACATTATCTACATAGGCTCACATGCCATGTTCTTCCAGCAAGAAGGACATCCTAGCCTTCCAGTTGACAAAGTTGGAGGCTCCCTCCAACCTACAGTGATCTCTAAGTCCAGGTATGGACATATTTGAAATTGAACCAAAAATATCCCTTTTTCCCACTACCAAGTCTACTACACACACTCCCTTCTGGAGTGAGAAACTTTGCTCACAACTTCTGTCGATCTGCAATAGGAAAATCAGATTTCTAGAACTCGAAACCCCTAAGAGAAATTCTCTTTGTGTGTTCCTTTCTCTTCCACCTGACGCTGATTCTGCTACTGCAAATTGATGCAAAACACTTATGCGCCCAAATAAGGAATCTAATCAACGAAATTTACTGAGTTGCTGCTCCCTTTGCCTGCTGGAATCACTGAATCTGGAAACCTAATTTTTTTTCCATCCCGCACTGAAAAATCAATCTTCCCAACAATTCGAACTGTTTGAATTAGGCTTTGCGCAACCTCTACAAATTTATCCTGCTGCTCCCTCTGAACAACAAATTTCTTCTTCCGCTTCTAAGCTTCCTTGTCTGATCAAAATAGCTCTGATAGCATGTGAAAATTTCACCACTGAAATTCTATTGTAGCAACTAGAATTAATTCTTCTAACTAATAAATTAATTTAGTAGTTTATTGATATGAACACAACGAATTAATCAAACTACAGTATTCACAAATAAAAATACTGCATAAGATAAGCTAGAAACTAAGAAAATACTGACACACACACAAAATTACGACACAATTGTTTTTGGACAAAATTCCTAGGAAAAAATCAACTTGGGAAAACCGGTGCAGCAAATGTGGGTTTTATATTATTAAGCAACAATGATAAATTTTGAGTACATCTGGATGCCGAGATCTGACAATCCTACAGAGAAAAATTCTGGCAAAAATCTAGTGAGGAATTTTCCTCACCCCACAAGCAATTCGGGCTTTAACTGCTAGTTTCAAGTGAGTTGTCCAAACAACCTCTTCCCATGCCCAAATCACCCTAGTGCAGTCCCATCCATGCATTTCCTGAAACAACTTCTCCTCAAGCTGTCATGTCTGCCACTGACGACCAAGATTAAACCTTAATCAATGGCTGAGATTATTTCCTTTTCGATTCGTGCGACTTTCTAGATAATTCACACATTTCTCAATTAATACTTATTAATTAAGCACTTTTCCTAAGTTTATACTTAGGAAATATTAAAAATAGGCTAATAATTTAATTAATACACTTCCACGTGGAATTTACAGAAACAATTTTTGGGTTATGGAGAACTATGTTTTAGCCTCTCCACAAAGTTTCGAGAGTAGAACACCTTCGATGCTACAAAAAATAACAATGTGCATCCTCATCTTGGGCTATACTTCGCTTGGGTGAGAGGCATCTTCCTTGGTTTTAGTATGCTTGCTTAGCAAACCCAGGTTCCACTATTTCTTCCTATTGATCTCTCTTTCAGGAGAATTAATAAAATGGCTCAGTGATTTTGTTGGTGTCTACTATGTTTTTAACTACTGTTTGTGTTTTCTTGTTATTTATTCGTTGTTTCAAGTTCATCTTTGTTTATTTATTGTATTTTTCCCAAAAGGAATATTACACTATCCAGGATTACAAGGCCAAGAAAAGGCTTACAATAAGTGTTTACTCTCAATTTATGGCACAATAAGCTTTTAATAAGCCTAAAGTTGAAGCCTATGGAAAACTTGGGTTTTTCTAGGGCACACTTTACCTAGGGAAAAAGACATTAGCCATAAAATGAAGAAATTAGCCACAGGAAAAGGTTGATTTTGAGGCAAATACCTTAAAACCAAGTGTTGAATCCATCCATAAGGTAACATGGTCAACCCTAGTTGAAATTGATACCGTAACCTTAGCTAAAAACTTTCCTTAAGAGGCCTAAATCAAGGTTAGGGGAAGAAAACTAGAATTTAGTGTGAGTTTTCAAGGTGAACAACAATGTGAGCAAGACTAGTGCCTTGAACTTGAGTGATGGATTATATGGGATAATTTAGTTAGGATAAAACAAATAAACCTTAGCAAGGAGTAAGGGAAATATGAAACCCTAGCTATCATTTTTGTGAGGGAAGAAAGTCAACGAGGAGAACTAGTTAAAAGATTCACCTATGGGATTGTCATACAAATTCTTTAGCATGGCGTAAGGGAAATATGAAGCCCTAGGTTTCAAACCCTAGCTATCATTTTTGTGAGGGAGGAAAGTCAATGGGGAGTGCTAGTTGAAAGATTCACCCATGGGATTGTCATACAAATTCTATAAGTGGGTAATTCATGCAATACCATTAATAAGATTTCATAGAATGATTTTCAACAATAAATAACACATAGAAACATTAGATAATTAACGATTCCATACAATAGCCACAAAATACAAAGATTTATGAAATACAAGGCACACTTACAAGATATAATGGATGAATCAATCCTTTTGTGCTTCAAAATGGCATCTCCAAAGCCAAAGAATAACTCCATAAGAAAAAATCCTCAATATATACAAGATACAATTCAGCTAGGTTGAGTTCTCCAAGAGGGTCAAATTCAATCACAAGTGATGATGAAAATGAATTGAGGCTAACCTATATTTATATGAGGTGTAGCTCTCTTATTTTAGCCAAGGGAAGCCCCTATAATCAATTTTGACAAAAAATGACCTTGGTTTACAAGCCAACCCATTAGCTAACAAAAAAACATGCTAAAGTAGCCCACACATGTGAGTTTTAGCCTCTTAAATTATTGGCGTCATGACAAATTAGGGCATAGAATGTGATTCCAAAGTGTGATGAGGTGTCCAAATGTGTGTAGATGCCTGTATAATCCAAAATTTAAGGGTTGGCCCTAAAATCCACCTCAATATCTCCCATGGGGTCCCAAGTTCCAGTTGGGTTGCCATCAAGTGGTCTCCATGGGTCTCGAATTTTCATATAAGGCCTCCTCCTCTCTAGCATTAGGACTTCCTCTTGTGTGATAAGTCCTCACTTGTCTCTAAATGGGATACCATCCTCATTTGGGATTTGATATAGCTCTTGCCCATTAGGTTGTGTTAAGGACAACCTAGGGGCATATTGGGTCGTCATGAAGAATACTTAGAACTAGGTTAAAATTGACCAACATCCCGGGTACTAAAGGTTCTCTTGGATTTGTGTCATCTACTTGTGTTATCAGGAAGCTCCAATCTCTCAATGTCGCACCTGTTAGGCCATGTACTTCTCTGAACGAATCGAGTACCTGTGGAGTGGGTGCCCAAGGCCCGAGCTATAGTGACCCACCAGACAAAAAAACATTGATTCTATTGAAGGCATCCATCCATTAGATTCTGAGATCAATAATACTTAGGGAATTTTTAGGGCATGTTAATACTTCAAACAAAGATCCCCTTCCAAAATCAGGACTAAGTTCTCGCAAAGGTGTTCTCTCCCTTCTTCGGGGTAGCTAATGGTCAACCCATTTAGGTGCTTTCAACTCCTTAGAGGAAGTAACATTTCCCTAGTCCACACTTCAATTGATAGGTGTTAGTGTATAATGATGTGGTAATGGATGGGAGAAGACATCATGGTCAAGTGCCATGGTCAAAGGGTTCAATTGATGGGGGTGTCCACATCCTGAGTGTATAGATGCGCAGAGGGAGCAATTGTGGATGCATGAGTTACCAACTCGGCTTGATTGTTCCACCTATTAGACTCCTATACCAATAGGTGTCATTTTTCATGATTGTCTTGATTGAACTATGGAATATGTTCAAACCTTTTTCTTGAGCAAAGGTGTTCCATATTCTTGAAAAGCCAAAAAATCAAAAAATTTAAAAAAATGTAAAGAGGGTATGCCCTAAAAGAAAAATCAAAGGGTAAGAAAAATAAATTGGTCAAGAAAATGAAAGAAATAAACCCCAAGCAAAAAATAGACCAAGGAAAGTGTGCAAATCCAAATGCCACTACTATTTCATTTTTGTAATAAAGCAATTGTGTGCAGCTTGTCAAAACTTTTGCCACAATTTATGAAGAGTCAAACTGTTTAAACTTGACTCATTCATGTTGTAGAATAGGGAATAAATATCTGACCAAACAGTTTAATCTTGGCAGATAAGTAGATAGGTAGAGTTAATAAAAGGTGCTCAACAGTTTAATCTGAGCCCTTGGATGTAATAAGGGTAGAATTACATAGATTTGCCTTGTAAAAGAAAAGAAGATTGATAAGGGTTTTCCAGTCTAAGTGCACCCTAATAAAGAAGAGAAAATGGTAGTGTAAAGTAGATAGGGTAGGTAGATGGTGTTGCAAAGTTTCATATGATGAATGATGGTGTTAAATGTGTTTGATCTTTTACTTTCATCACAAGTACTAAAGCAGAAAATACACTGGAAAATTCACAGAAAGCAAAGTCAAAATCATTAACTTCCCACATCACTTTCTTCCTAAGATTTTTACTAATTTACCCCAAAGTGCTAAGGTATTTGGAGATTAAAGGGGCTCAAGGCATTTCCTTGACTTTTGGAGGGACCGGACCCTCGACCTAATGATAAAAAAGACCTAAGTACTTGAGATTATTTTCCATTATAATCATTCACTTTTAACCTTTTCCTAAGTAAAATCCTATTTTACTTAGGAAAATCATGAAAATTTCCACAATAAAATACCCTCAAAACCACTTGCTATGCTATGTTTAAGTGTTGAAATTAAGATGATATAATTTACTTCAGAAATCTTCAATTTCTTAGTTATAGTTAAGTGTTTTGAGTTTACCATGTCCCTTTGTCATATTAACATTTAACTTTAATTATTAACTCCCTATGAAAATCACCTTTCCCTATATGTATAACTCCTTCTAAATAAATATCCCAAAAAACCCCTCTATTATGATTTTAACCAAAGTATTTATTTCCCATGCATTCAAATAAAAACCCACTATGCAACCCCTTTGGTTAAACATATCATTATGAATATTCCCGCCCCTATGGTAAGTCAATCATATTGGTTTATTTATCATATAATAAAATATGAAAAATACAAAGTTTAAACATATATTTTATGTTTAAAACAAAAAAATAAATAAAACCCCGAGTCTCCGTCACCCCGACCCTTCGTAAATCAATGGGATTAATTAATTACTTGGATTAATTAATAACCGATATCTCCACCAATCAGACGCCGCCCGGAATGATTAATTAACCACTAATTACGTCGGGCCCGCGCGTTAAATCCCCTGCCATCTCCCCGTCCTGTCATCCGTCCGATCTCCCGCTACGAGATCTACGGCCAGCATTCATTCCGCTAGCCTTCCAACATCCGAACAATAACCCGCGGGGGCACGGTGGTTTTGGAATAGTCCACCGGCCACATGTTAACTTCTAAATGGAATCACTGCTCCCCCGTTTAAAACCGCCATTGCCCATAAGCGGTGCGGAAATTACCGCTTACCGCCCGACCCCTGCCACATGTCATCCCGTACCTCGATGACGTCATTCCTCGATAAAATAAAAATCCCTTTTGACTTTTTAATAAAACAAATTTCGTGTTTTTTCTGTCATTTTCATTGCTGAAAGCGACTGTGCCTTCCACTGCGAAATTCAAAATTTCACTGAAAATTACTGTTCTATCCAATTTCGCTCGAGAATTCCGCCGGACCAGTGTTCAAGCATCTTCTTGCCACCACTTGATACCTGTTAAATCCAAGTTTTCCTCCGAAAACAGGTATTTATTCTATTGCGCTCCGAACTTTAAAAGAAACTCTGTGTTCCTTGTTTTTCCACTGGATCAGTGTTAAAATCTTATCGCTAAGATCATTCCCTGATTTTTAAAACTGTGAATTGTTCCCCCAAACCTGCAACTGTGCCAATTTCCCTCATTAAAACTAAAATCACGTCATTTCTGTGAAGAAAACCCAGAAACTTCCATTTTGAATACACAAGAACCAAAATGGAAGCTCCGACAGCCCTGAATGTAACCCCATTGAATGCCCCTCACAGAGAGTTAGAATATTTACCATTAGTAGATAAAGACTTTCAAATTAAAGATTTGGTTTTCGATGAAAGTCCCCTTCGAAGCTATTGTCGCTGCAGAGACGATTATTTGAAGGGTCTGGATGTCATTGGATTGTGGGAATCCAATTTCCCGAGATATCTTATCCCCTCAGTCTATGTTTTCCCAGAAATTATCCACTATTGTCACTCTAACTATGATTCAACTCAAAGGGCAGTGCTGTCTCCTGATCAGAGTATCCTTTTCCCTATCACTCCTCAAGCTATCAATCAAATGCTCCATTTTGGACCTGATCAAGATCTTACTCCTTTGTCTATGGAAGAACTACTTGAAAAGTCCACCCAACTGTCCTCAGAAAAATTGAAATGCATTTGCCAAACTTTTATGTTGCCTGAACATCAACCTAAGGGTCCTCCTCCATATGGTTTTGCTTACTTTAATAATTTAGGAAGACTCCTCCTGAATATGATATCCTTTGTCATGGGTTTCAATACAAGTGAATATGTTGATGAAATAACCTTGGTCTTGCTGTCTATCTTTACTCCTGGGAAACCTCCTGCAGTAAAATATGACTTTGCTTCTTTCATTGCCAATAAAATCCATGACCAGTTCATGAAGCTAGATAATGAGAAAGTGTTTAAATATTCCTCAGTCATTTACCATCTCATCATCTATTATCAATCAAAAATGTTTCATTTTCCTGTTAAAAAGCTTGATGCAAAGGGAAACCCTAGATCAGTTATATTCTGGTCTGCCATAATTCACTCTTCCTATAATTCTCCCTATTCCTATGCTGAGTTCATCGATCTTTTTGTATACCCTGCAACTACCTTGTTCACTGGAATTCCCCCTCCAAGGCTCAGTAATGAGATTAAGAAGACTTTGCAGCTTTCCAGGACATATAAAGTTGGGGACTGGTATTGATACCAAAATCATTCAGTCATCAGAATATATGGATGTGAATTGCATCCATTCAAGTTGCCAAAATATGTGCCCATGAGACTTTTTGCCTTGGAATATTTCAGGCAAATGAATAATTCTGATATGATTCATTTTTGTAGTGTAAAAAAGAAAGCCCAACTCAGGATCAAAAGTCAATTAGGTCCCTTCATATGCAACTCTAGGGATGCTGAGCGAGAAGCAGAAGATATACTACAAAGCCATTGCAAGTTCCAAAGAAGTTTCCGTTGGGTTCCTTATGATCCATTTAGTTTTATCTGTGATAAAAGAATGAAGAACAAATCATCCCCATACTTTCACAACAGGATTCCTGAAATAGAACAATATGCTAATCAAGATGAATGGGTGGAAGGAACACTAGTTGAGGAAGATAGTGAAAAAGACAAAATGAACAAAATTATGAAAGACCTTGAGAAAAAATTTGACTTAGAATCTTTTGGGCAAGTGCAGGTACAACATATTGGCACTTCTTCAGCAGGAAATCTCCAAAAAGGATTACAGGAAATCAGTTCACCAATTGCAGTTGAATCTAAAGGAAAAGTTAAAGAACCTGAGGTACAAGTCATTGAAACTTTCATTATGTCAGAAAAACCTCAAACCTCTAAAGCACCAGATCAAACAAAAGTTTCTCCCACTCAAGTAAATCATCCTGAAGTTTCAGAATTGCAAACTCCATCCAATATAGAAATAGGCAAGAAAAGGCAGGTTTCGGATCCTACTCCTCCCAGAGAATCCTCAGAGCTACATCAAGCCAAAAAGTAGAAACCCGATCCACTCCCAGAAGTGGAAATTATAGACGAAATAATTGATGATGAAAGAGAAGACAGTCAACTAACTGGCACAGTTAGTGAAACACACACAGGCCACAAAGGAAAAGCATTGCAAAAACAGTTGAGCACTGAAGTATCTTCTTTTAAGCCACCAAAAACAGATACAGGTGATATAAAAAGAACTTTCATTAATATAAAGGCAAAGAATGATCCGTTGAGAATGAAGGTATATGATCAATATCTGAAATTGGCTCCACACAATCAGGAAAGGTTAATGTCAGCATTTGACATCCAACAAGGCAAAATGATGATGAGTCATTTTAAATCCAAGGTGCCCAAACCCATGACAACAGCTGATTATATTAGGACCAATTTTGAGGTCCTGGCAAAAGACATTCATCCCTTGGACCAGATAGAGCTGCATAAACAAACTGGGGAAATGGTATATTCCACTCTTACTGATAAGGCCATGTTAGCCCTGAGGCTGCAAGATTCTTTAAATAACACGAACACCCAATTGTAAATTGAGAAGGCCTCTTCTCAGGCCAAAGATAACAGAATAAAGTCTCTGGAAGACATAATCATCAGTTTGGGTCACAACCCAAAAGATATCAAAAGCATTGAGGCACTAATTAAAAAGAAAGATGATGATATTGCTGCACTAAGAAAGCAGCTGAAATTACCAGCCTCAAGGCATCCCCAGATCCAAGAGGTTTTGAAGGAAAATTCACAGGAAGAGATAATGGAGTTGCTCTTAAAAATGACTGAGCAACTGAGTGAAACAGAGAAAGAATTGGAACAAGCTTTACAAGAAAAGGAAGCTATCATGCAGGCATCCATCACAGAAGCTACTACAACTATAGGTACCACAACAACAAATCAACAAACAAAGTCAGCACAGGGAGACACTTCTGGTTTAAGTTATGATGAATTGGTAAAACAAATGGAAAGTTTAAAACTCAGAGTCACAGAACTTAAAACCACAAAATTGCAATTAGAAAACTTGGAGCAGAAATATGATATGTCCAAAAGGACTGTTGCAGATAATACCAGGGAAATTAAAAGATTGGAAAAATTGGTTAAGGCTTTAGAAAAATATCTTTCGTTAGAAAAGCCTTTGAGAGAAATAAATGAAATTCTTTGGGATAATATAATTGAGTCAATAAAAAGTATTTGGTCCTTTGTTCAAACAATCTTTGAACAAAATGACTTGATCAAAGTAGCTCAGGAAGAAATAGCCAAAACAAGAGATGAATTAAAGAGCAGACCTGAGCAAGCCAGTCAACTTATACAGTTTCTGAACACACGGACTAAGCAACAGCTTTCAAAGTTAGGAATTGATGATAGGACAGGCACTCTCTTAGAAATAAAAAGAGTTTTTACCAAAAGAACTCTTATGCAGAATTTGGAAAGGAAGTGTTCAGACATACAAGAAGAAATCAATGCTTTTAAAGGGAAATTTCAGGTTTTATTAGACAATGGGTTACCCAGTCCTATGCTAGCAGGTGACAAGATAATGGACCTGGAAACCTATGTTACTAAGATAGACATACATGCTCATAACACAACTGTTATTTCTATCAATGCATCACAAGCAACATTGCCAACAGGGAGGAATCTCTATGATAGATTGAAGAATTTGTTTCATCTGGAGCATGAAATAAAGTATTTGTTCCCTAGTCAGCCCACTTTTTACAGGTACACAGAGGCCGATGAGACATTGAGAAAACTTAAAAGAACCGTAATAGCAGAAGATCAATGGTGGGAAGACTTATTGGAAATTTTGTAAAATTTATCTTCAGGAAGAGAAATTTGTCTTTTACCATCATGTGAAGGATAAACAGTGATCACAGGTTAAAGAGTATCAGTTGAACAGGTTAAAGAGTATCCGTAGAAACAAAGAGTATCAGACAAACAAAAGAATTACTCAAAGGGAAAGCATCGAGCCCTATTATAGCACCTGTCTCCAGCATATCCGCAAAATGAGGAAACAACACACCAGTAGTTACATTTTATTCTATCTACGAGACCATCTGTCTCCTTTTTTTATTGTAACTTATTTATTAGTCACCCTAAATTAAGGGCTAGGTTAGTGTGAGATATTTTCAATCATTTTTTGTATAAATAAACCCTCAATCGGAGTATTGAGGGTGGATTCTACTACTTCGTTGTGACATTGATGTTTTTGGAATAAAAGCGTTTTGGAGAAATTTATTTGTGGCTTGCTGGATGACAATTTGAAGCTCAGGACTTTTTGCAGGATTCATGTGTCGGACTGCAGTTCAATAAGTCTTTCTATCCTATGTTTTAAGTTTTATATCTGTCTATAATATCATTGTGTCCATTTCTGAATATTTGACATAAAAGAATAACTCAGAATTTACTTAATTGTACTCTGAGTTCAGTTGTAATTATTCGAAATGTTTTCCTCTAAATTAGTTATAAGCATGAATTCTTAAATGCTCTTGCTTTGCTAATTTAAACATTGTTGATTACTATAATAAAGAATTCTTCATTGCTCTTTGTTTGTAGTCATCCCATTTCTTTCTTTGAACATGGTGAAAGATTCTTAGCTGCCTTTCATCCCTTCAAAATCATCCCATCCACTTTAAATTTTAAGGATTGTTCTCTGTCTAGCTATCTTGCCCTGTAAAGCCATCTTGTGTGTAGAATAGAAATCCAGTAAAGCCATCCTTGACTCCATAGCCCAATAGCTAGAAAAATATTCAACCTTGCCACCCAGTTGGCGAATTCCACCATTTCAAACAAACTCTTGGATCTATAACTAGCCTAAAACCTTCTAAGAACAAAGATAAATTATAAAGAGAGAGCCCTCTCTGGATGCAGATTGGCTAGATTCTGTATCTGAAGGTTGGTTTGTGGTTACCTCGGGTATACTTTCCTTTTCCACAGCTTCAAGGAAAACCTGAGTGCTAACACCACCCCCCATGTGCGCCTTTTACTTCTTGATTATTCCTTGTACTATCATTTATAGCTCAAGGGTTAGAGCTTGCTTTTTATGATGAAGAAATTTTATTACCCCTTAAGATGAGTCATTTTATCGCTCATCAAGGTTGGGACATGCAAAGGTCACTTTTTGATGTAAAGGAGCATCATGTGATTAGGAAATGGGTGAAGGCCATATGAGGTAGGTAGAGTTCACGCTAGGCTTTTTCCCACGTGCTAATCATTATGTCTCGGCCATCTTTTGGATTTTTATTTCTTTCTTTTGTTTCATTATGGCCATGATATGCTTCTTCTTTTATTTTAGTTTCATCAACCTCTCAAGGAAAAGTTTCCGAACCCTACTCAAGGTGTTTGGACAGATGAGTGTCAAATCCCCAAGAACCAATGCAAAATTGTACTTGAAAAATGGAGGTCACATATGGGGCTTGTAATGTGGGATGAAAAGCGTTAAGTATGGTATATGGAGAATGGAACACACGATCTCAATCATGACTTCCCAAGTGGTGTCCTCCTATAAACCAAAGGGCCTTAAGGGATATCACACTGGACTAGGGTCAAAGATTAACCTCCCTAGTAAGTTGAGAGAATAAAATTACAGTCAAGGTTTTTCAATCTTCTATATCACCCTATCATCCATACTAAATTCCAAAACAAACTAGTATAAGCACCCGATTGCAAAATGATCATTGTACCTTTTGAACTGAGGATCCCACCTTCCTCCAAGTGTCAATGATGGATCAGGATGGTGAGAGGCACGTCGCTGATGAAAATGGCTGAGGCACATGGCATATCATTGTCTAATGCTGGTTCTCTGGGGGCTGTTCGCTAACTTGTCGATTGAATGGCTGTCAAATGCAAGAGAAAAAATTCTTTTTGTGGGGTTACCCATTTTGGTGGATAATAGATCCACAGGATAATCAACTCAAAAATTATTTCTTTCTAAGGTTTTGGATTTGTCTTGAAGGTCTCCTTCACATTTTCTTACCTCGCTAAAGGCATTAGATCCTTGCCAACTTTCTAAAAGTTTATCCCTAGTGTTAAAGATGGACTTGAGGAGGACACTTCCCCATCTTTAAATAACCCACTAAATCTTCATCCATTGCATCCTCCCCCTTTTGGTAATATTATAGACTATGTTAATATTTTTCATGAGATTTTTGGTGTCTTCTAAAGATTTCTCATAACATTTTCTGTTTTTGTTTTTGTTGAGTTAGTGGATGGGAATATCAATGTAGACCCAAACATTAAAGTGAGGAGGGAGCATTTGTGGATCAACAGTTTCAATAGTTTTTTTGTGTGATCAAAGAGATATTTTAAATATCTGTATGAGAGAGATCATAATAAAGTGTATAGGTAGAAAAAGAGGCTAGTTATTTTGGTGCACATTCTATACCTAGTTAGTTGTGAAAGCCTCCTTATTTCAGATACAATGGATCTTGCCCCCCTTATCTTGCTAGATTTATGATTTTTTATGTTAAATAAGATGTATTTATTTCCACATAATATTATTTACAAGATTTTTTTTTTTTATAAAGATTTCTCGTAGGATAATTTGGTCTTTGTTTCATATTTGTTGTAAGATAATCGTGTATTTAATATTTCTCATAATATTTCTAGTCTCTTTTTCTACTTTATTTTTTTCTATGTAGGGTGACTTTTGTTGGGCCATGGATGTTTTTTAGGTTGCAAAGTAGATTGTGTTTGCCATTTCTCTATGATTGTTTGTTTTTGTTATTATTATTATTTTTTACTATTGTTATTGTCATTTTGTTTTTCAATTGCTATTGAAGCTATTTTTTTGCATTAGTGAGCATGACCATGCTAATTTTCTTAAATTTATATGCAATATAGTTTAGGTAATTGAAGGTGGAGAACTATTGATGAAACTCTTGAAATATCCGTGTGAGAGATGTGGGCTAATGTGAGTTCCTTTTTGGTGTAAAACTCATATGCTTTGCTATGAAATTGTTTTCATTTCAAATACAAGGTTCTCCTTTCTTAGCTACTAAGGGTTTGCGATTTTGGTATTTTAATAAAATGTACTTAATTCTACATAATATTTTTGGCCTTTGTTTAAGATCATTTGTGGTACGTTTTAGTATATATTCAATGCTTTTCATTATATTTTTAAAAAATTTCCTCTAAAAGTTTTTAATCTTTATTTAATAATTTATGGTTTGATTGGGTTTAGTGGGTGGGACATTAATGCAAGACCTAGTTGTCTATGATTCCATAGGTGTAGTGGGTAAAGGTGAATGTTGTGGCATATGTATGGTCCCATATGTATTTTTATTTAAATTTGAGTCATCTTATATTATTAGCCATTTGTTTAATTATTGAATGCAATACAATGTAGCCATTTGTTTAATTATTGAATGCAATGCAATGTACACAAAGGAACGTGGGGGGAGGGGTGCGCGGGGATTACTCATGAAACTACTAAAATATTTTCATGAGAAAGACATTGGACTAGAGTGCAGAGGCACAGGTGGAGGTTAGTTTTCTTTTGGTGCGAAATTCGTGCATGATGTATTATGTAATCTTTCTTGTTGTGATTATTATAGTTTTCTCCCTCCTTATTTAGGATTTATGATTTTTGGTGTTTGCATAAGATGTACTTTCTGGTGCATAAGGTTATTCATAAGATTTTCAGTCTACATTTCATTACTCATAAGATTTTTAGTCCACATTTTAGATTCTCATAAGATATTTTGATATTTGTTTCATATCTCTCATAATATTTAATGTGTATTTAATATTTTTTAGAATATTTTATGGTCTCTATTTAATACTTATTTATTTTCTGGTGTGCAAGGTCCCCTCAATCATGGATGTTTGATGCAATTGCAGTGCAAAGTATCTCTTATTTGAGTTTCTCTGTTTTACTTTGTTATTATTGTTGTATTTTCTATTGTTGTTTTATTTTTTATTTTTAAATGTTGTGGCTCTTATATCTTTGTATTTGTGAGCATGACCATGCTAACTTATGGTTTGGTATTTTTTTTTACTTGTATGTTTTTTGAGCTATTTTTTTTGTTCATATTTATTTATTTAATTATTTAATTATTATTATTATTATTATTATTTTTTATTTATTAATTTATTTTTGGATTCAATGCATGAGGAAATTAAGGAAGACCTTAACAACCCATTGTGTGGGTTTAGGGTTGATGCTGAGTCTACAAGTGCAGATGGAAAATGTGAATGAGGTATGTATGGAAGAATTTACTTGTTTATGGGGAAACGCGAAAGATGTATTGAGGAACTTACTTGTTTGTTACTAAATTATATAATTTCATGCCCATTTTAATTGAAATCATTTGTTGCTTCATTTTTATATCATGTATGTTTGTTGACATTTTGTGCAATACAAAAGGACCACATGTAAAAATACCAAATATATTTGTGTGATTTGAGGCACCATAACAAAGGTATAATTGAATGCATATTATATTATTTGGGATTTGTTTATATAATGAGTGTTATGCAAATTTAGGCAAAGAAAATTACTGAATATATTTGTGTGATGTGAGGAACCATAACAAAGGTATAATTGAATGCATATTATATTATTTGAGATTTGTTTATATAATGAGTGCTATGCAAATGTAGGTAAAGGAAGGTGGAGGAGCATTGATAAAATTACATAAATATTTTGGTGTGAGAGACTTGCAGATGTGTAGGAGCCCACAAGTGTAGTGGGCAGAGGCAAATGAGGTATGTATGGGGAAATTTACTTGTTTATGGGCAAAGGCGAATGAGGTATGTATGGGGAAATTTATTTGATTATGGGAAAAGACGAAAAATATATGTATGAGGAAAATTTACTTGTTTATGGGCCAAGGCGAAAGAGGTATGTATGAGGGAACTTACTATTTGTTACTAAATTATATTGTTTTGATGCCCATTTTAATTTAACTCATTTGTTGATTCATTACGCTGAAGACATTTTATTTAATGAGAGGTTGCTCCAGAGGCTTTCATCCTCTTTCCAGAGTCTATAGAATATCAACATGTGTTATCTCATGTTTCATTTATATTTTATTCGCAAACATTTGCCAAGTATCAATCGATATCGTCATTGTCTTGTCTTCACCATTGATCCCATCACCGCCTTGAATCATCCTCTTTACCAAACCTTGTCCCTCTTAATTGTTTGGTACACGAGCTTTAATTGGTTAAGTAGCAAGCGTTTTAATGGTTTACTGTTCTTGCTAGCTTGATGAAAAAGTTTTCTTGGGTGATTTTGTATCATGCTCTACAAATCTTTGTCTATAGGGTGAGATCAAATCTCGTGAGACCAAATACGGGAGAAATTAATACTACATGTGCCCTAGAAACAATAGAAATGACAGTTAGGAGAAGACCTAGTGACAAGTAAGTAGGAGACTCATGAGCAATGATGGGTAGGAGAGATGACTAATGTGTCCTAGAAACAATAGGAACAACAGTCAGAAGAAGACCTAATGATGAGTAAGTAGGAGACTCATAAGTAGTTCTGGGCATGAGAGATGACGATAATTATTTGGTAGTAGTGCAACTAACTATGGATTTGAAGCCTGATCTACCAAGTAGTTCCTCTTCATATTCTCTTCTACTATAACTACATTTGTTGTTTTATATGTTCTTCATACTTTCATAAATGAATGAGATATAAAAAGGATATAGAGTCACCAAACGTGTTTATTGGAGAATAGAAAGAAATGGAAAAGCCCTACAATATATGCATATGCAAAAGGGTTTTTCTATATATATTTTAATTTAAATAATTTGTTTGTTTTTTATATCTGTGGTATTTACTCAGAGGAAGATGAGGGGATTAAGCCATTTAAAGGACGGGCTTTTGCATTGCAAGATGAGCTTGATGTGCCATGGGTGTGGTTACACTCATAGTATTAAAAACCGGAACCAGTGGCTGGACTGGCAGACCTAATGAACTGGGTTTCGAATTGGAACTAGTCAAACCAGGACTGGTCAGATCTCAATGAACCGGTTTTAATAAAAATACATTAAATAATTAATTTTAAATAAAAAAAACTATTTTTAAGATTTGCAACCATGATTCCAAGTCAATAAAGACAAAATATGCAAATTTTTCTCATTTATATACCATGTAAAGGTAAATATATCAAAATGGCACTGAGTGCAATACATATCATCGACAAAATACATAATCAATGAGGCTCTAAATGGCCTCTACAGTTCAAAAACAAAGCCTACAAACTATGGGGCCACTGACCTACTACAAATCTACATATATGATATTAGTGATCAACATTATCACTTGAAACTTCTCATCATGATCAAACTTAGTTGGTTGAGTCCCGACTCCCAAACTTCTCTATTGGTTCAGTGACTTGAGTCCCAAAATTTTGAAGGTATTCTACCCTAATATGCCCTATTACTTCATTTGGTGCTCCACATGGCTTTACATGGCCTGCTATCCCAACCAAGTGTTTCTTGACCCTGTAAATACCCCCTCATGCAATAGATTTCTGACAATATTTGCAAGTAATTTTCCATCAATCATATCACAATGAGCCCATGCAGTATTCTTGGATTTTAGAGGCATGATGGCTACTACTTAGCTAAAACTCTATGTTGTTCCACTACTCCTACAAAAACTCAACACTCTCCAAGTTCTCAATCAAACTCACAAAAGCTCCAGATGAGATGCATGAGACAAATGAGAGCGCACCTTTGCTTTTAAAGGATCGGGGAGAGTGTTTTTGGAGGGAAACAACCCTCCTTTTCCCTCCAAAACCACCCATTACCATCCAAAACCGTGTTCGTGGGTCCCTTTGCGGCCGTGGCAACTAACTGGTCAGTTTAGTGCTAAACCAGCCAGTTAGCACTAGTTGAACCAAATTTTTGGGTCAAAGGCCACCCTTAATTGGGTTTTTTCTGCCAATTTGACCTAGCTGGCCATTGAACTAGCCAATTTTGAATACTATGGTTGCACCATGACGACTCTGCTAGTTTGGCAATGGCAATAGGAGCATTTGTAGATTTTTGTCTCAAAGATTTCAGTCTCATTGCTATGCCCCGTATCTCTTATCATCATCTCCCAGAAATGGACGTGTGCTGGTCACTGATGGGTGGTATATAATATTCCTTCCTTTTCATTTTTGGATTTAATTCATATGGGGAATTAATCCTTGGCTAGGGTTTTGATTTGGTTTTAACTGACAGCAACAGTAGTTTTCAAATGCTTTTTTATACAACTTTGCTAAAGTTATAATTTTTGAATGCTTTTCATTTTGATTCAGATGATTGTATTGCTTTTAAACAATTTTTAATTGTATTCGTTGTTTTATTAAGCTTTTAAACAATTTTTAATTGTATTCGTTGTTTTATTAATTTGTATTGCTTATTTGTTAAAATATTTACTCAAATTAAGTTTTGATTTTTAAAACTGGGATGAAGTAAGTGTATAACATTCAATCAAATGCTTAATTCTTCCAACCCTGCATCAAAAAACCAGCCTAATCCAAATTTAGATAGAAGAATAGAAGAGACAAAATCTATTTCTCATGTCAATTATTTGTAGAAGGATCAGAGTGTGATAATGGAACAAACTCCACAAGAGTGTAGCTATATGTCACTGCAATATGAAGAGCAATATGCTTCACCTCATTATGTCCATCAAGATCAGCCCATGTCATATTATTAAGCGCATCATGATACCCAGCAAGGTGACCAACCATATCCCATCTGTTTTGTCCCTGCTGTTCATGCTTCTTCAATGTTGCAAACGATGAATACTGCTCGACAATTAGGGTAAAATATGCACTTGCAAAGAAACATGAGTAAAAGAAACATGAGTATTGCCCATGTCAATGCTCCAGTTTTTTATAGTATTGATGTTTTCTCATGGAGGCCAGTTACATCCACAATGCAGCTGCCTACAATGCCTCCAATAAGTTATGACTCAGTTCCAAAGGTTATGAATATGGCAGCAAATATATTCAGAGATCAACAAATTCTTATACAACCTTAATATTGGTCCAATAGTTCCAAGATATAAAGTTCCGGGACCAGGCTAGGGTGATGTATGCATGATTTAGAGACATCCCCAGCCGGTTAATCCATCTCTGCTATTGTATGTTCAACAATATGGTTCCCAACGTACGTAAATTCCTTATAACATGGGCCATGAGACAAGTCGTCCACAAATATATTGAAATTAAAATGCCTCAATAGTGAATTCTCCATACCAAGGTTCGGTTCCTTTTAATGCTGATATCTAGTCTTCTCCAGGGATGGTCGCAGAGGTGAAGGTGATCAAAGTTTCACAATTATTCATGATGGGAATATCATTAGGAGAAATGCATGAGATATCAATGAAGCTATGGCAGTTTCAGAGGGTTTCTATTTTAATCTATTTTGCTTATACTTAACACATATATAAGACGTGTTTGCCTATAGCTGATTTAAGTCAAAAGACAGCTTGCAGGACTTGTACAAATAGACAAAATCAAGGGGAGGTAGCTAGAGTTGATTTTCAGTAGTATTGTTCTTTTGAGATAGCAATTTCTGCAGTAATGATCAAATTTGAAATTTGTTAGAGTTTGTGTAGAGAGGTTGCAGGAATTTTGCAAAGAACATTAATGCTCAAGTGGATTGCAGTGATTGGATTTTCTTTCCTTTGTGTTGATTATGTATTCCTCAACAAGCATTTCCATGTGTGTGTACTTCTACCTATTTATCAAGGAGATAAGAATAAAAGAGCTTAGAGTTGGAGCAAGGCAGAGTTATTAGTATTAACAAAATGCTGTTTCCATTGTTCATTTTACCCATCTAATACTTAAGTGATTATGATCAATTGCAAAGTCCATTTTTCGTCACAAATACAATTTTGTTGCTTTCTATCTTTCAAGCCATATTCAATTTCATGTGCAGTACACATGTATGTATAGACTATAGAGTGTGCTCAGTTTTGTCAATTTTTTTAGTTGATTAGCAAGGAGGACACAAAAGGAATTCATAAGTGTAATCCAAATGGAAAATTGTGACCAGTTTCTGCAGTTTGTTAAAATTTTAAATCCTATGGAAGACAAGCAATGCGTATTGGCTAACAAGGTGGCCGAATATATAGATTCAACGGAGAATAACAAAGGTAGTAGGATAAGTAATTCACCTAGTCACTTTTTGTTATTATAATATATTTTTTCAAATATACAAACATCTAAATCAACCTAACAATATATATTAATCCATACTATACTCTTATCAGGCTAAACTTTGTCTAGTTTTCCAAGATTAACTCTTTTTTTTCTTGAATCGTTTAGCCCACTGAATAAGAATCTTGAGCACCACAACATATCCTGGCCCACTCTACCATTAAATAACCATTGAAAATTTATGTGAATTAATTTATCAATATTTTTTTAATGCGTTTACATCTCCTCTATTTTATTATCAATATTTCCCACCCATGTTAAAGCATGATAATACCGGCACATGAATCAAGTCGTTTGTAAAATAACGAACTTTTTATACTTTTCTGCAAATTTTCCATGTTTTGGTATTCCCTTTTTTCTGCAAATTTTCCATGGTTTGGTATTCCCTTTTTTCTGCAAATTTTCCATTAACCGATTCCCTCATTTTAATGGTTAAAACTAATCCTTCCGGATTTTTTTTGATAGTTATAACTTAATTTCTGTTATTTCCGTATGGAGAGAATTATATAACCATCTCCCAACGATCTTTTAAATGTATAGCTAGTTAATTTCAAATTCCAGACCCTCTGTTGTTGAAGAGAGAGTGTGCTTGCTGACCCTCTGGAGGGAGTGCGTTTGGATTTGACACGAACCCCAACCCTGTTGCAAGCTTTGCATGCAGTTTGGCTGTGCAAGCGTTGAAGAAATCTGTGAAGTTAGACTGTGACTTTGCTATTAGCATTTCTCTGATTGCTACTTCTTCAATCAACGATTGTATTGAATGCACTTAGAACAGTGCATTCTTGGGGTCCTGCAAAATTTGTGTTTTATTTTGTTTTAGCAGAAAAGAATGCTGCAGATTGAAGGCAAAGCTGTGTACCCAGTGCAAAAGGGTCACTAAGTTAAAAACTCTGGTTTTTTTAAGAAATCTGTGATTGAGATTTTGGTTGAAGCAGAAGCGTTGAATGATTTAATTATTGTAGTCAAAACAGAGTTTTTTATTTAAGAAAAATTATTGACTTTTAGTGATAAAACAATTTTTTTAAAGAAATCTGTGGTTGAGATTTTGGTTGAAGCAGAAGCGTTGAATGATTCAATTATTGTAGTTAAAACAAAGTTTTTATTTAAGAAAAATTAGTGACTTTTAGTGATAAAACAAAAATATCACTGAATTTGCAAGTTCAAGTGTGTTTTTAAGAGAAATCAATAAAGTTTTTTTTAAAGAAGAATTCTGTGGCAGTGATTTAGAACAGATTTTTACAGATTTTTTTGTAAGATTATCTGAGAAAAAATGAACTCCTTGGTGTCCTTAATTGGGGTTGTTCTTTCCGGAAAGGAAAATTACTAGGAGTGGTTTAGGAAAGTTAAAAATACTTTTATCTTTAATGATTTATGGGATGAAGTCTGTGAAGGAGAAGGTGAGAATGTATCGGAGCAGCGAAAAGAGCTTTATGATTCACATTCTGAATTGGAGATAATTCAGTTATTGTTGAAGTTATTTAATTTGGAAATGAACGATAATGATCCTCTAAAACTTGCCTTTGAAATTAAAGCCATCAATCATGAAATTGAATGTACTGGAGTTAAAGTTGATTTTCTGCGTACTGATTCACACTACTTGGAATCTTTCCAAGCTAGTGGGCAATTAAAAGATATAGATTTTGACAAATTAATAAGGAAAATTGCAAAAAAGAGAGAAGACTTTTGGCAAGAAAGAAGCATCACATAGTTCTAATACCGAAACCATATGTCTTGCTCAAAAAGACCAAAAACCTCAAGAGGAATCTTTTGGAAATACAAAGGGTAATAGAGGTCGAGGTAGGAAGAATTATAGAGATAAGGGGAAAGAAAATATTCAGGGATGTGGAAATCTTGGACATACTGTTGCAAATTGTAGAATTTCTTGGGAGAAAATTAATGAAAAAAAGAGCAATTGCTTGACAAGAAAGATCATATAATTCAGGGGGGGCAGAAATATTCAAGGAGATAGACAACAAAATGAAAAACAAAGAATTTTCTGATAAACCAGCTGTAAATTGTTTTAGATGTGGAAAACTTGGACATACTGCTGCAAATTGTAGAATTCCCTGGGAGAAAATTAATGCAAAAAGAGAACAATTGCTTGAAAAGAAAGATCATATATTTCCAGACAGAGGACAGTTTTATGAGAATGCACATTATGTTGTCGCACATTGTAATTTCCACATGGAAGATGTTTTTAGTACTTCTTTTTCTTCATGATATGACATTTAGGTTCTAGACACAGGTGCCACATGTCATATTGCTTGAAAAGAAAGATCATATATTTCCAGAGAGAGGACAGTTTTATGAGAATGCATATTATGTTGTCGCACATTGTAATTTCCACATGGAAGATGTTTTTAGTACTTCTTTTTCTTCATGGTATGACATTTGGGTTCTAGACACAGGTGCCACATGTCATATGACCTTTCGAAGAGATTTGTTTGATCAATTCAGTGATAATATTGACGGAGTAGTGTATTTGGCTGATAAGTCCCAAATCAAACCATCAGGATTGGTGGTTCAATTCAGTTAAAAATTATTGGAATTCCAAATTATATTTTGAATGATGTTCTTTACATTCCGGAGTTCCAATTTTTTTTTTTTTTAATCTCTTATACAAATAAGACAGCAGGGACATTCTATTCACATATTTGATGGTAAAGTAGAAATTAGAAGAGCAGCTGACGATAAAACTGTAATGTTTGGTGTGGAAGAAGTTAAATTATTGAAGTTGTATGGTATGTCGTCTGTTGCATTGAACACAACTTATTTGGTTCAACAAAATTATACTCTGTCATCTTCTTTATTATGGCATGCACGCTTCGGTCATGTTAATTATGAAAGTATTCGTATTATGAAACAACAGGGGATTAAGGGACTTCCAACAGTTCCCAGAAAATTGACCCCATGTAATGCTTGTATATTGGGCAAGCGTCACAAACAATCTTTTTAGAATTCTAAGTCTAGAGCTACAAGAAAATTAAGTCTCATACACTTTGACTTATGTGGTCCAATGCCTGTACCAACTGCAAATGGAAATAAATACATACTCACTTTTATTGACGATTATTCGAGGATGTGCTAGGTTTATATGCTTAAAGAAAATTCACAAGTTTTTGATGTGTTTTCAAGAAATTTCATCTCTTGATAACAAATGAAACACAACTTACTATTGGTACTATAAGGACTGATAATGGAGGAGAATATACTTCACAAGCGAGAATGACATCAAACACCAGACCACAATACCGTAGAATCCGCAACAAAACGGTGTTGCTGAAAGAATGAACCGAACATTGCTTGATATGGTAAGGTCAATGATGCTTTTTAAGAATGTAAAATTAATGTTTTGGAGAGAAGTCGTGCTCTGTGCGGCATACATTAGAAATCGGTGCCCTTCCTCTGTCATTAATAATAAAACTCCATATGAAATGTGGTATAGTCACCTTCCTGCTGTTAAAAATTTCCGAATTTTCGATTCTCAATGTTATGCTTTGATTCCTAAACATCAGAGAAATAAGCTAAGTGAACGAAGCATAAAATGTATATTTCTAGGGTATTCCATGACTTCTAAGGCATACCGATTGTATGATGAAGAAAACAAAAAGTTTATTTTGTCAGGAGATGTCATTTTTCTTGAAACTGATAAAGATTCCCTCGCTGTTGATAGACAACTTAATCAAATACAAAAGTTTGTGCCTCAAAAGTTTTCTTATGAATCAGATAATATAATTCCCCATCGTGAAGGGGAGATTCCTATATTAGATTAGTCTGCGGAGTTTCCTTCTCTCAATGATGAGAAATTGGTTGTGGTTGATGATGATATTTCTATTGTTGCTGATGAGGAATTAGTTGATATAAGTGTTTCTACAGAAACAATGACAGAAATGGCAAGAACTGAGCCAGATGAAGAAGATGAGAAACTTCCTGAACAACTTTCTACACAACCTTTGCGAAGGTCAACTCGTATTCGAACATTTCCAAAGAAATATGATGAGTTTAAGGCTGGAATTTCCTCAGGTAACTATTGTCATTGTGAATTTAATTTTTCTGTGGATTGTGAACCTCCTTGCTTTGAAGAAGATGCTAATTATGAACAGTGGAAAGATGCAAAACAAAAGGAATATGATGCTCTAATAAAAAATGGCACATGGATGCTGGTGGATCCTTTTGCTGGCATCAAACCTATTGGTTGCAAATGGATTTATAAAACTAAGTTTCAAGCTAATGGTGCGCTAGACAAACACAAATAAAGACTTGTAGCAAAGGGATATGCACAGAAAGAGGGTATCGACTATACAAAGACGTTTGCTCCTATAGCTAAATGGGGCACTATTAGATCTTTGTTTGCTATTGCAGCTCAGAAAGAATGGAAAATTCATCATATGGATGTCAAAACCGCCTTTTTAAAAAGAGATTTGAAAGATGTTTACATGTTTCAGCCAGAAGGTTTTTCTGTTAAAGGGAAAGAACAAAAGGTTTGAAAACTAATGAAGTTTTTGTACGGCATGAAACAAGCGCCAAGAGCATGGTATGAGAAGCTAACTGAACATATTCTTAAATTAAACTATAAACATTTTGGCTTAGATGATGCAACTCTTTTCGTTAAAAATGTCTGCAAATCAATTGCATATCTAGTTGTATATGCTGATGATTTGATGATTACAGGAAACAATGATGAATATATATCATCTATAAATAAGGAGTTATTTTTTTTTTGATATCAAAGATTTAGGTTTACTTCATTATTATCTTGGTATTGAAGTTAATAAAAAACCATAACATATTTTCATCTCTCAAAAGAAATATGTTGATAAGTTATTGAATAGATATAGTATGAAAGAATGTAATCCTGTTGCGACTCCAATGGAGCAAAATTTGAAACTCACTTCCGAAGAAGGAAAGTCATTTGAAGATCCAACAAAGTACAAGCATCTTGTTGGAAGTTTGATTTATTTGTCTATTACTCGTCCTGATATAACCTTTGCTGTCGGAATACTTTCTAGGTTTATGCATCATCCTTGTGAGGGGCATTGGGTAGCAGCGAAAAGAGTTTTGAAATATTTAAAAGGAATTCAAACTTACGGCATCAAATATTCCAAAGTTTTAGACTTCCATCTTGTTGGTTATTCAGATTCAGGTTTTGATGGAGATAAAGAAAATGGAGTCTCAACTTCTGTATATTAGATAAATCTTGGATTAGCAGCCATCAGTTGGAGATAGCGCAAGGAACCTGTTCCTGCTGATTCTACCACCAAAGCCGAATATGTTGCAGCAGCTCAAGCTACTAAGGAAATCATTTGGCTTCGGAAAATACTCGAAGATTTGCAGGAGAAACAAAAAGCCTCAACTTCTCTATTTGTCGACAACTCTTCTGCAATTCAATTGGCCAAGAATCCTAAGTTCCATGGTCGAATCAAACATATCAACACCAAGTATCATTTGATTGGACATCATGTAGAGGCCAAAACAATTCATCTAACACATTGTCTTACTTCAGAACAAATTGCAGATATATAAACCAAAGCATGAGGACATGAAAAATTTGAAAAGTTCAGATCCTTACTTGGCATGTCAGATATCCCTTCGGATTAAAGGGACGTGTTAAAACTAATCCTTCGGGATTTTTTTGATAGTTATAACTTAATTTCTGTTATTGCCGTATGGGGAGAAGTTATATAACTATCTCCCAGCGGTCTTTTAAATGTATAAATATTGGTGATTAATAAATGATAAGAATGGTTTTTGTCTTTGTGAAGCTCTGGGCCAACACTGATTACAGATATAGGATATCTCCTCATTCTTCTTACAGATACAAGATTTTGATTTTGAAGCATATGGGTTGAAGCTGGCAAGGATTAATCCTCATAAATATCCATTGGAACTTCTCAGAAAAAGATAACAGCAGATTTGGTACCAGATCATCAAATAGGGAATTTCGTGTTGTTCTGCAATTGTTGCTTTTCCTTATTGTTTTTGGATTCAAATGGCATCAAAGCATATTGCTCATGTTCTGCAAAAGAAGTTTGGAAGGTTCGCCACAGTACTTATTTATGTAGTCCTTAAATGGGTTTTGATCCTTCTGTTATTAATTGGGCCTCTGCTTTCTTATTTGACTACCAAGTTCGCAGAGTATTTTTGGATCCATCCTCCTTTTCTCTGGTGTTCCAGGATTGATCATGTCTTGCGCAATGCAGAAACAACCTTTAATGCAAAATTTGTCTGTGATCTCCATGCCAGAGAGATTTCTTCTTTAGGTTATTGCCGTGTTCATAAAAAGCTCCCAGATATGCAAGGTATGTGTGAATATTGTTTGCTTTCATTTGCTACAGAGGATAGATCTAATTCGTGTGCAGATAGGTCTTTGGTGTGGTTCCTGAGTGTAACGGTGATGGGATTAATTTGGGTTCCAAGATGGAGCACGATGGTGATAAAAATAATCAAGGAATTCGTGTGGGTTTTCAGATGGGTAATCAGAGGGGTGAAAATCAACATGGGATTCATGTGGGACCTGGGTAATAACCTGGGTATGAATGGACATGGTTTTCATATAAATCATTAGAGTGAAGGAAATGAACTCAGAATTCATCTTAGTTTCCAGATCGGTCACACCAGTATGATGAAGGAACAATTCACAGATGGTGCCTCTGTTCTTGCTGCAAGGCCCCTGTGAAGATCAGCTTTCTTCTGCTACCTTTAGTTTGAACCAAATTGAAAGATAGGCAAGATCGGGATAAGGTTGATTTGGCTTCAGTAAATGCGGAGATAGAATTGTTTGAGGATGCCGATGATGAAGAAGCACAGGCAATATTAGTGGGATATCCTGAGTCTATATTTCGGGAGTGCACTGATACGCATAAGAGAACATTGGCTGAAATAGAAACAAAATCTATGAACTTGAATCCATTGGGTCATATTGGATATTCAGAGCTTAAAGGGACTTCAGATTTTGCTCAAATTTGGATTTAAACGAGATGTTTGCAGAGGATGAGGAAGGATTTGGTAGGGAAGACTTGCAAGGAGAAGAAATGGAACTGGAGGTCATCTCTGAAAGTGTGACAAATGGTTTGGTTCATGATTTAAATTCAGATGTGGAGAATTGCTAATTTGATCTTGTTCATCCTGAATTTCTCTCAGAAAACAAAATTGAAACTCACAAAGATGTGGATAATTGCTATTTTGATCTTGTTCATCTTGAATTTCTCTCAGAAAACAAAGTTGAAACTCACAAAGATATAATCTTGGAGGAAAATTTCAAGAAGCCTGCTGAGGGGATTGAAGCGTAGCCAACCCCAGAACAACTGCTGGGAGAAGTGAAACCAAATCAGAAACTTGGTCTGGTGTGAAAAGTCTCATTGCTTTTGATGATTATATGTCCTCTTTTCAGACTCCTACATTTAGTTTAGATGGACATGGAACATTTTTAGTGTGCTACCAGGTGGGAAAATAGTGCACACTGCACGGTACCGCGTTGCTTCATGAAGCTCTAGAGGTGGTTCAATCGTCAGAAGATGTCCTAATTCGATTGAGCAAGCAAGAAAATAAGGAAATATATTTAGAGGGTTCGTCTTCCGAAGCTAGTGGCACCCTAACTCAGGGTCGCAAACTGGTATTGTGTTTTGGAATATCGAAATCCTTTTACCTATTTCCGCCAATGAAGTGGAGGAACTACCTGCCGAAACTGTCCATGCTGATCGTACTTTTTCTCAAAAATATACTATTGAAACTAATGAGGCAAATTTTGGAATATCTGGTCAAATTACTTCTGCTGAAGGTACTAATCCTCCTACTGAAGCATTTTTTGAGTTGGAATTTTCAAAGTCAGTTTTATCTGTTAAAATGGAAATATTTGCTGAAATTGTACCCTGCAGGTGTTCATCCAGAGGATGCGGTTGATGATTTTAGAACAGAGGATTTGAACAAAGGTATGTTTTGTAAACTTGGATATAAGTTGTCATTTTCTTCAATTTTGTCCTATTATGTTTGCAGGGTCTGAAAATATTGAAGCTAATAATAGGGAGGAAGAATCAAATAGGATATATATGAATCCTTTGCCTGAAAGGGAAGAATCAAACAAACCTCAAGAAGAGGTTAAAATTTTGCAAAGATGCTTATCCAAGGAATTGGATCAAACTGTACTAGGTGGTCCAAGCATTTATGTGAATCCTTTTGCTGAAAGGGAAGAAGCAAACAAACCTCAAGAAGAGGTTAAAATTTTGCAAAGAGGCTTATCTAAGGAATTGGATCAAACTGTACTAGGTGGTCCAAACGTTCCATAGGAATATAAAACTTCTGGAACACCAAGTTTCATAGAAGTTTTGCATATGCTACTTAAGAGGTTGTCAGTTGAGGGAAATGATTCTGGGTTTGACTCTTTGGATGGAAGCATTCTAAGTGAAACTGAGGGTGAAATTGCAGTTGATTGTCTGAAACGGAAACTTGAGCTAGAGCGGAAGTATCTAAATAATCTGTACACAAAATTAGAAGAAGAGCACAACACTTCTGCAGTTGCTGCAAACTAGGCTATGCCATATGGCCATGATCACATGTCCACGGGAGGAGAAAGCACAAATGCAAATGAAGGCATTGCAGTAGAAAAGGATGATGGAGGAACAAGCAAAGTATGATCAAGAAGCTTTGCAACTTTTAAATGAGGTACATACAAAAATATAGGAGGTTAAAGACTTGGAGAAGGAAGTGGAGCATTACAGGAAAAGATTCCATTATGAAGGAACAAAAGGAAGAATAGATAAATGCAGAAAGACTTCAAGTGAAAATTTTGAGACCCATTTAAAAACAGAGGGAAACAGGAATGGAGAACCACCTTACAAGCAGTATCAAAATGAAAAGAATTCATCTATTTCATCCTCAAGTGAAGACTCTGATGAGAGTTCATTTAGTACCCATGAAGTTGAGGATATTATTTTACAGCAAACTAATCAAAATTATACACCATTGGAATCAACCATGAATGTAGGTGGGGTTTATGAAGAGCATAAACTAGATTATAGCGTGGATGAGTCAATGGTTGATTTTGAAGAGGAAAGTCTTTCCAGTCTAGAGCAGTCGAAGAGCTTGAAGGAGAGGCTTCACACATTAGTAGATGACGGAGAATCTGAAATGAGGCTTCACACATTAGCAGATAATGGAGAATCTGAAGTTGTTGAACCACAACATGATGTCTCTGACCTTGCCATGGTACATCCACAAGAAAATCCAGAGCTAGAGTACTATTCTTAGTACATGGTAGGAGAAAACAGATCACATTGCCTGGGAACTGGAGAAGATTCATCCAATCAAGATAAGGCTAATGGAAATGATGAACATTTACCTGTATGGGATATAAATGACGTGCATGAAAATCTAAAAGAAATATTTTTGGACAGTGGCCCTCAGAGAAATGTGAGCATAGGAAACATAGATACTTCAATTGCCAGCAAAGCACCGGCTGCAAGAAAAGTTGGCTCTGTGAAGGCCAAAAGGATTCTACCTTTGTTCGAGGCTACAAGCTTTGAAGATGAATCATATAATACAGAAGCATCCTATCCAACAAACCAGTGTAATGACTGGCACAAAATATCTATGATTGCGAGAGACAATGGCTGTGTTGTCATTGAAGAAGTGCAACATCTTAATGAAAGGTTGCAAGCTCTTGAGGCCGATAGAGAGTTCATTAAACACATCATCAAATTACTGAGGAAAGGTGATGAGGGGATGAAACTACTTCAAGAAATTGCTCAACACCTCTGGTAGCTACAGAGGATACACATGAGAGCTTATAGTCTCGACTCTCAATGACACTTTCGTGGAGCATAATGCAATTTTTGTCTCTTCGACGGAGGTAATGGAGCTCTGTGAGCACTGAGACCTATATGTGTTCAATTAGGATAACTTGTTTGAAGAATTTAAAGGATAAATGTACTAGCATTGAATGCAAAGTTCAAGAATTGAAAGGGTAAATGTTGAATAGATTGTTAAATGAGAATCTCAGGAGAGGACCATCACTTCAATGACCAAACATTGCCCTCGATGGCCTGTTAAAACGAACTAGCCTAATTAGAAAACAATAGAATAAAATATTTTTAATTTATTGTCCCTGGAGACCTTGCCAGATCTATGGACTGAAGTAAAATGTTGCAATATAATTTCTACAAAAATATCTACCGTTAGGATGAGATTTATAAGTAAAAGGTTTAAACAAAATTGTAAAATAATAATTGAAATGTTTTATTTGTTTTTGTTATTTGTGTTGTTTGTTCAGAGGAAGCTAAGAGGATTAATCAATTCAAAGGATGGTTTTTTGGACTGCAAGATGAGCCTGATGTGGCATGGTGTGGTTGATTCTCTTGGTCTGGCAATGTCAAGAGCATTTGGAGATATGTGTTTCAAGGATTTCAGTCTTATTGTTGTGCCTGATATCTCGTATCGTCATCTCATAGAAACAAACAACTTCATTGTGCTAGCCACTAATGGGGTGGGTATATAATATTCGCTCCTTCTTAGAATTTTTTTTTTTCTTGTTCATTTTCTTGAATGCTATCTCTATTAAACGAGAATCTCAGCAAATGACCATCACTCCAATGACCAAACATTGCCCTTGACAGCCTATTAAATTGAACTGACCTAATTATAAAATAATAGAATAAAATATCTTTAATTTAGTGTCTTGGGGGACTCTAGGATATATGGGGTGGAGTAAAACGTTGCAATATAATTTTTTTTTTTTTTTTTTGCAGTTAGGCAGACATTTACTTCAAGTTCATGTATATGGCACTGAGTAAAATGTTTAAAGAATTTTGTGAAAAAATAATTTAAATATTTATGTGTCTTTGTTATTTGTGTTGTTTGTTTAGAGTAAACTAAGAGGATTAAGCAATTCAAAGGAAAGGTTTTTGCATTGCAAGATGAGCTTGATGGGGCACGGGTGTGGTTACCCCATGACCAATCTCTTTGTTTGACAATGACAAGAATATTTGGATATTTTTGTTTCAAGGATTTTGGTCTGAGAGGATTAAGTAGTTCAAAGGAAAGGTTTTTGCACTGCAAGATGAGCTTGATGTGGCATGGGTGTGTTACCCCATGACCAATCTCTTTGTTTGACAATGGCAAGAACATTTGCATATTTTTGTTTCAAGGATTTTGGTCTCATTGCTGTGCTTGATATCTCATATCATCTTCTCACAGAAATGAACTCATCCATTGTGCTGGTTGTCGATGGGGGGTGGGTATATAATATTCATTCCTTTCTCCCAAGGCATTTATTTTTCTGTTCATTTTGCTGAATACTGGGGATGGCCATCACTTCAATTTCCAAACATTTCCCTTGATGGCCTATCAAACTAAACCGACCTAATTAGAATTTTACCATTTGGAAATGGAAGTCTTAATGTAGATTAGAGCTTATGGAATCCCGTGTCATATGATTGAAGAGCTCGACATTTCGGGTGAACACTTCACGCTCAACTTCCTCCTCCTGAAGATGGGTGAAGTGTTCACCTGAAACGTCGAGCTCTTCATCTTATGACACAGGATTCCAGAAGCTCTAATCTACATTATGTATCTGACTGTGGAAATGTTCACGCCTCAAATGGAAGTCTTGTTGAACTTTATCTGGTTTCTCTCTATAGCTACACAATCACGAGTGAATCATATTACCTTGTTTGGCAAGCACCCACAGAAAATTTAGATAGAAGGATCTCCAATCTCAAGGTCATTTGGCAACTTGATGCCATGTGATTCAACTTGGTAACTATGGTATGATGGTTAGCAGTTAATCAAAATTTATTTTCTTAGTTTTCAAAAGTCTAACTTTAATTCCCAAGCCCATTGCAAATTTTTGATAGATTATATCTATATTGCAAATTATCCAAAGCTCAGAAAAAACATAAAAATTAGTTATTGGTCATAGTTGATAGAAATAAACATTGATAAAAGACATGCCCTTGTTAATCAGAGTGCTAGGTCATTTACTATTTGTTCCTTTGGCTAGTTGTGTGAGCATCCTTACCACCTGTGGGCTATCACCATATAACTATTTATATATGAAAAATTTCAAATGATAGCACTGATATTATATGATCTATTGTTGTAAAATCATTCCTATGAATGATTGAATACATGCAACAAAATTTCTTCATCTAAATCTTTGAAATATTCAATAAATTTGTACAAACTTTTGGACGTTGTGTTTTGTTGTAATGGGGGCTTGGTTGGTTGGTAAAGTTGGTGCATTGTTACCCCCCCATCAATGTTCACATCCCCCCAAAGACATGATTTCCTCTCTTGGACTTTGTTACTTGTGTAAGAGGGCCCTTCCATGTGGTTAGGATCATGCAATTACAAAAAAAAATTAAAAAAAATAATATTTTACAACATATAAACTCTGCATTTTGTTCGGTGTTCCCTTCCCCTATGAGCTATTATATCGTGTACATTTGCTGAAATTTAGAGGCAATACAAATCAAGAAATGTTAAGGACCACTAGTGAAACTATTGAATAAGTTTTTGTGATGTGAGGCACCATAGCAAAGGTATAATTGAATACATATTATATTATTTTGGGATTTATATGTTGAAATTAGCGAGAAAAGTGATTCCTTGATTTGTGCCTTAGTTCAAGGAGTCAAAGTTGAGTTCCTAAAATTTAGGAGTTTACCTAAAAATTAGGAGTGCATGAGGCAGTTAGCTGATGTGTTTTTAAATTGAAATTCCAGTTATTGATTTTCTAGTGTGAGTTAGTTTGGAAACTGAAAGAACAAGTGGATTTAGCCTCCTAAATTTTATGAGGAACTAGTTAACAAGTTGTGTTACCTGTTGTTAACTAGAAAAACACTGGCTTGACTTTCCAAACATAGAACTCACTAATTTTAACCATTCAAATTGCCTTTAAAAGGAGGAACGAAGGCACAAGTTTAATCATTGTTTTGGTGAGTTGGTGAGACCAAGCAATAGGAAGCACAAGTTTGTGTGTGGAGCTTGTGAGAGGATGAGTGTGTAAGAGAAGCTTGTGCATAGATTGGTAGACGGCAGCATCGATCAACAATCTTGTAAGGGTTTCAAGCCTAGTTGAAGGTAGGAAAACTAGGTTGTTTTCAAATTGAAACAATTGTATTTGTAAGAGATCAATTGATCAATTTTTCTATCAATAAAATTCCCATCAAGTAGAGGGTTTTCCCAGTTGGGTTCTTAGTAAAAAAAAATGTGTCTTAATTGTGTGGCCGTGGTTTATTTTCGTTCCTAATTCTGCTACAAATTGAGTAGAGAAATTTTGTGTTTGTAAGAAAATAAAGCGTTTTTTTTTAGATTGTTCTTATCAATATATCATAATTTTTTATTTTATTTTTTGTTAGATTGTTCTTATCAGCATATCATAATTTCGTGGAAATTCTACATGGTATTAGAGTAGTTGGTGTTGATTTTTGTAGCATCAGAAAGTGCTCTAAGTCTCAAATTTTGTGGAGAGGCTTAGACACTGGTATTCCAAAGAACCCAGAAACCGTGTGTGGAAATTCCACTCGGTTTATGTTTTATTAAAATAATTAATTATTTTAATGGGGACCCTAAGTCTAAACTTAGGGAAATTAAATAATTAAAGAGAATTAATAAAACAGAGTGTGAATCTTCTAAAGAACGAAGATCATGTCATTTTTTAATCTTAGCCATCGATTACACATCTAATCCGGGCCGTTGATATGTCAACGAGAAGACTATAAAGGAAGGATTGAGGGTCATTTGGAAAACACATCGAGACATTGAATTGATCTAAGATCAATATTTTTGGGGCATGGTTTGCTGAGAATTTCGAACTAGAGATCTGAGCAGTGAGGGGTAGAGATAACATCCATAGGGGAAGGTATTTTCTCAGTCCAGTGGAGCATCAGTCAGAGAGAGGTAGAGGTGATCTAGCCTAGCCAACATTGAAGAAAGGGGTTGATGTAGTGACTGCGTAGGTTCACGTAGAAGCAACACAGAGGCAGAGGCTTCAAAATTTTGTTGGTGGATCAGTTTCAGAGGTAGGGATCCGGAAAGTGGTGTCGAGAGGCTGTTCCTCAACATCCATAGAGGCAAAACGACTTGGAGGAGGGCTAACGATGAGCCTGGAAGTGGGTGATGTAGTGGCTGGAAGTTCCAGCGTTGGACTTGCGCAGAGCCTATCCAGGGCAGTTTTTCCTTCATCCGGATTAGCCGGAGACTCAATGATTGAGTGAGGTATTTCACACATATTCTTCTGCCAGTATTCCTCTCTGTAACTGAATAACAATTGAGGGTATTCAAAGGTGTATTCAGACATTGCCAATAATCCATCAATCTGCAAAAGTTTAGTGACACAAAAGAAGTTGTGATCATTGATAGTTTCAACTTATGGACTTGCAAAACATGGTGGGAAAGAATAGGTCTTCAGAACAATTTCCGTAGAAGAAAGCAGGGAAGCTTTCTAGTTCAGAGGGAGCAACTGCAGCAGTGGAGAACTTGGTAGAGTTGAAGACAAATCCAGGTGGACGAGGTTCTTCCAGGAACACCTTCCTCACTAAGAGGGAGTGTTGAAATTAGTGAGAAAAGTGATTCCTTGATTTGTGCCTTAATTCAAGGAGTCAAAGTCGAGTTCCTTTTTGTGCGTAGTCAAGTTCCTAAAATTTAGGAGTTTCCCTAAAAATTAGGAGTGCATGAGACAATTAACTGATGTGTTGAAATTGAAAGTCGAGTTTTTGATTTTCTTGTGTGAGTTAGTTTGGAAACTGAAAGAACAAGTGGAGTTAGCCTCCTAAATTTTAGGAGAAACTTGTTAACAAGTTGTGTTAACTATTGTGAACTAGAAAAGCATCAGTTCGAATTTCCAAACATAGAACTCACTAATTTTAACCATTCAAATTGCCTTTAAAAGGAGGAATGAAGGCACAAGTTTAATCATTGTTTTGGTGGGCACGATTTGGTGAGACCAAGCAATAAGAAGCACAAGTTTGTGTGTTGAGCTTGTGAGAGGAAGAGTGTGCAAGAGAAACTTGTGCACAGATTGGTAGAGGGAAATAGAGATCATCAGTCTTACAAGGGTTTCAAGCTTGGTTCAAGGCAGGAAAACTAGGTTGTTTTCAGATTGAAACAATTGTATTTGTAAGAGATCAATTGCTTAATTTTTCTATCAATAAAATTCCCATCAAGCAGAGGGTTTTCCTAGTTGGGTTCCCGTCTTGAATTGTGTGACTATGTTTTATTTATGTTCCTAATTTTGTTGCAAATTAAGTAGAGAAATTTTGTGTAGTAAGAAAAGAAAGTGTTTTTTTTTTGTTTTGTTTTTTTGTTTTTTTTTTTTGGTTTTTGTTTTTTTGTTTTGTTTTGTTTTTTTTTTGTTTTTTTTGTTTTTGTTTTGTTTTGTTTTTTTTGTTTTGTTTTTTTGTTTTTGTTTTTTTGTTTTGTTTTGCTTTTTTTGTTTTGTTTTGTATTTTGTTTTTTGTTTTTTGTTTTTTTGTTTTTTTGTTTTTTTTTTTGTTTTTTTTTTCAGATTGTTCTTATCAAGATATCAAGATTTTGTGGAAATTCTAAATGCTATGCAAATATAGGTAACTAAAGGTGGAGGAGCATTGATGAAAACATAGAAATATTTGTCTGAGAGAGTTGCAAATGTGTTGGAGAGTGTAGAGGAAAAAAGTCAGTTCAAGGATATCTTCTCATTTTAATACAATGGTTCTCCTTTCTACTTTCTTGTTGAGGAATTATGAATTTTGGTTTTTGCATAATGTTGCTCAAAAGACATTTTGCTTTCATTTATGATATTCTCATAGTATATTTAAGTGTATATTTTGATTTCTATTTGGTACATTGAGTGGGAAATTTGGGAGGTCTTAACAACCCTTGAGTCCATAGGTATAGTGGGTGAAGGTGAATGTTGTGGTGTATGTATGGTCCCATATGTGTTTTTAAGTTTGAGCCATCTTACACTATCAACCATTTGTTTAATTATAGAATGCAATGCAATGCAGGTACAAAAATGCGGGGGATCATTGATGAAACTACTGAAATATTTTCATGAGGGGGGCACTACAGTAGAGTGTAGAGGCAGAGGTGGAGGTAAATTTTCTTTTGGTGCAAAATTCATGTATGATATGCTATGTAGTCTCTGTTGTTGAAAATACTATAGTTTTGTCCCTCTTAATTTAGGATTTATGATTTTTGGTATTTTCTTGAGATGTACTTTCTAGTTCATAAGATTACTCATAGGATTTTTAGTCTGCATTTAAGATTCACATAAGATATTTTGATATTTGTATCATATTTCTCATAATATTTCATGAGTATTTAATATCTTTTAGAATATTTTATAGTCTGTTGGTTGGCCCTGGATGCTTTTTGCAATAATAGTGTGAAGTCTATCTCTTATTTGAGTTTTTATGTTTTGCTTTTGTTATTTTCATTGTATTTTTCTATTGTTCTTTTTTGTTTCTATTGTTGTTTTATTTTGTTTTTTTTAATGTTGTGGCTCTTATAGCTTTGTATTTTCCTTGCGTTTCTCTATTGTTGGTAATTTTTGTTTCTTTTGTTGTTTTATTTTGATTTTTAATGTCGTGGCCCTTATATCTTTATATTTGTGAGCATGGTCATGCTAACTTATGGTTTGGTATTTTGATTTTCTTGTATGTCTTGTGAGCTTATTTTATTTTTTTCATATTATTTCCTAGATTCAATGGGTGGGGAAATTAAGGAAGACCTTAACAACCCATAGTGTGGGTTTCAGGTTGATGCAGACTCTATAAGTGTGGTGGGAAAAGGCGAATGAGGTATTTATGGGGGAACTTACTTGTTTGTTACTAAATTATATGGTTTCATGCCCATTTTAAGTGAACTCTTACTTTTTGTTACTAATTAAATTGTTTCATAATTATATCATGCATGCTTGTTGAAATTTAGTGCAATACAAATCAAGAAATGTGAAGGACCTATTGTTGCAAAATCTAGCAGGCCTAGGAGGGTGTAACCCTACAAGGTATAAACTAGACCTAGAACCAACAATGGGGTCATGGCCCACTGTCACCACAACCAAAACCCCCTGCTCTTTATGGATTTTCACCGATGGGAAAAGTCCCATTATATGATGTATATCACCTAGTGTAAGGTTACAAGTGTCAAGGTATGAGGTGACACAATGGTCAACAATGGAAAGAATTAATTTGAGGCTCAATGCTCCAAGAGGAGGCGATACACCTTCCTTAGAGAGACCTATTGAGTAAGACACAAGAAGTAGAGTTTAGTGATTTGAGTGAGTGTTGTTGCATCCAAGGGTTAAGGTCAAGAGAAAAGGTTTCCAAAAATGTGAATTTGCTAAGTCAAAGCTCATGAAACATTCAAAGATGTCCCTAAGTTGAGGGAGGAAAAGCTAGGGTTTCCTTCCTAGGGAAAACACTTAGGGAAAGAGAATTTATGGATGAAATTGGAGTGGATGCTCGCCAAAATGATAGATTTTGTGGCAAACCCTATCCTCTTGATGTTTAGGTTCTCCAACCACCAGAATTCCTCTTCCCTAGAAATTTTCACTAAGCCCTAGCTCTCTACCGTAGCCTTGAAAGGAACAAAATTGAGAGAGGTACACGATGGAAAAGGTAAGATTGGTTGCCAACCAATTAGAACAGTTCCTTGTTGTTCCTTGGGAGAATGGATTCTAGGATATTTTAGGTTAGCTAAACTTCTTTCCAAGGAGGTCGAAATTTGATGCCCTAGAAAGAAAATTTTAAGCATTTACCCACTTTATGGAAAAATATATTTTGATGAGAGAGCTTAATGAGTTCACCACTAGGACTATTCATGACATGTTATACATGAGTAATGCATGCAATATTCATCTAGAAAGTATCTCAATTAGGCTACAATTTACCATGACCTACAATCAATAATTTCATACATTAGACATAGAAAATTAGATATTTAACAATAAAGTGCACTTATAAGACAATATGCAAGAATTCCTTCCATTATGCCAAAGAATATCTCTAAGAAATATCCAAGAATAACTCCAAATGTCAAAATGCATCCAAATATTCCAATGCATGCACAAGAGAAAAATTCCAATTACTCTAGAGAGGCCAAATTCCTCAAAGAGGTTGAAATTCCAAAAGTGATGATGATGATGAGAGATAAAAGTGAATGATCTCTAATATATATGTGACATATCGAGTCCTGTTTTAGCATACACGCCCCACAAATAAAAAAATAATGGGAAAACTACAAGCAAGGTCACAAGCTGACCTTGTAGTTTTCATAAAATCATAAATATCTCCATGCCTGTGAGTTGTGGTGACATAATTGTTGATGTCATGCTAGCCGATTCCCTTCTATGGCATGCGTTGGGGTGCTCATGTGCCATGATGAGTGTAAAGGGCCTCTAAAATCATGATCTAGGGGTTGGCCTCTAGAAAAGTGCAAAACTCATCCTATAGCCTCCAAATGTGGGTTTGGGGCACAAAATTGGGTCTAATGGGTGTCCTGATGGTGTGATAGCCTGATTATGCTCCAACATTGAGGGCTCTGAAGATGGTGCTAGCCCTCCCATATCTCAAAAGGTGAGACATACCTCATCTCGGCCCTGGATCAATTGCCTGACCGTGTACTACTGCTAAGCTGACTGGAGGCGTGCTGGTCTAGGTGCATTGTCCCATGAATAATATATGGAAAATTGCAGGAATGCTGGAGTGCCGAAGCTTACCATGAATATCAATGATTCTTTTCAAATGTTAGTCCCATGGCTCTTAATGCTTCACCTGGGGGTGTCAATATGCTCCTTTGGTGGACCTAGGCACCAGTTAAGTTGCCTAGTCCATAATGAAACCACCAATCAATTACACATAATAGCCAATGCTGCAAGTTCACCATTAGGTACTGTGAAAATTCCTTGATTGCAATTACTAGATATTATTCTCCTAATGGTTAGTAGTTAATTTTTTTATGACAATTAACGAATAATTCACAATTGCAATCTTCACGAAAATATGTTGCGGAAAATAAAATCAGGAACTGAGAAATAGATGCACACATGAAATTCGACACCAATATTATTGGATTGAAAAGTCTAGGGAAAAACCCCGAAGGGAAAACAACTGCAACAAATGTTTATTTTATTATGCAACAAAAATGGAGAGTACAATAATTTCGATGCCTCACTAGCAATTCTATGGAAAAAATATGGAAAAGTATATGGGAGAGAATTTTCTTCCTCTACAAATCAACTAGCCTCCCTCTGGCCTGCTCACACTTCCATTTGAAAATGTGTATTGCTGGCCTGGAAACAATTCACATTGCCTGCTAGCTGGCTCCACGTGATCCTTCTTGCCTTCCCCTACCTCTGGAAAATTTTGCTCTACCTTTTGCATGAATTTCCCTACCCCCGACAACTGAAATGATCTCTCTCCGACAACTCACAGTAGGGTTTTTGGTTGCTTGCACTGGCTGCTCGACCTCACCGCAGAATAATTTCAGCCTCTCTTTTCCTACCTATTTGACACTGGAAAACTGTTGGGAAACTCTCTAGAATTCTCCTCTATTTCTCCCTCAATCACTGATGATTCCCTTCTCTAGCTCAAAATCTCTTGCTAAATCACGACAATTGGATAGCTCGATCTGAAAAGGAAACTTGCTCCCCTATTGTGTCACTCTCCATCTCATCAACTTGCTCTTGCAATATATTGTTATAGCTTCATTGACCATGATTAGATCCTCATCAACGACTAAGATCATCTCAAACTTGATACTTTTCATTTTCCGGAAGTCTCTAGAGCATAAGTCGATCTCCTTAATTAATTCCCTTTAATTAAAAAATTTTCCTAAGTTAGATTTAGGAAATATTTAAATGATGGCTACATAATTTAATTAAGGCATTTCACATGCTTATCTCACAAAAAAATTTCTGGGTTTTTGGAGAACTTGTGTTCCTTAGCCTCTTAGACACAAATCGAGACTAAAACACTTGTCCAATGCTACCAAATCAATCAAAAACTAACAAGTACATCAATCATTATTACATCTAAGTGGATCAAGCTTGCTAGTTATGAGAAAATTAACATTTCTTACCAGAATTCCCTTCTAAATTTGTGTTATGAAACCAACTCCAAAAATAGGAGAAAAGAGAGATCAATGCCTTAGAAATAAGCCACTTTGAGGGGGCAACCTCCTTTACATTACATAAATGAACAATTATTGGATGATACAAATGTCAAAACCTCCTTCTATATACAGGAGTCCATGGGGTCACAATATAATCCTAACCAACCTAATAATAATAATCTAAGGGCACAATAATAACAATATGGGGGTTACAGGGGTACAACAACAACAATAAGGGGGTTACACTAGCAACAATAAGGGACTACACTAGTAATCTAGGGACCTAACATGCCCCTCTCCTTCAAATAAGTGTTGTCCTCAATGCTTGAGTAGCTCTGGATTCTTCTATATAAAATTCTCATCCTCCCATGTAGAATATTTAGTGGGTAAGTTCTTCCACTTGATGAGATACTCTGAAATTGATCGATTTCGTAGTTGTCGAGTTCTTGTTTCTGTGATTGCTTTAGGTTCCAATATGATTTTTCCTTCTTCATCAAGTTCTGGAAATATTGTTTAAACTGGATGTTGTCACCTATAACCTTCTTTAAGCATGAAACATGGAAAAATGGATGCACTCGCGAAGAAGCAGGAAGCTCCAATTTGTATGCCATAGTACCAATCTTTTGTAACACCCTGTAAGGACCATAGTACTTACAGTTGCTGTGATAGATGTAATTTCCAGTTGCTGTGATAGATGTAATTTTCACAGAGAGATGGTGGCATATGATAAATCCATTTTCAATTGTCCACCAATTAATGCACCTCATTTTCTTGACAACAACATTCCCCAAAAATCATGTATGTTAATAACAATGATGTCCATGAGCACGGAAATACCCTTGTTGACAACTAAAGTCACTTTTAGGTCCTTAATAAGAACATGGACGAGGATGGACTTGAAATCAAAACCACAAACATTCTTATAAGGTCTAGTAATGTCCAACTCTATTTTTGCATAATATTTAGTGGCATGATGTTTGCAGAGGTCGTTGAATCCAACATACAATTGTGGAGGAGCAACCTATTAATAGGAAATGTCAATAAAAATGGCCCATAACCAGGATTAGTCCTATCAAAGTGAATATTTTGTAAGATGATAGGAGGAATCTCAACTTCATCATAAAGTGCCAGAGCTTTTTTAACTTGCCTCCTATGGGGAGCTAGGTTCCCAATTTCTTTCACGAGAACATGCATGGTCATCCTAACCACAACAACACCAACATTGATGTCCAACTCGATGTCATCGTTCTTGGATTTGTTCTTGAGTTTCTCTTGTGAAAGTTCCTTCTCTTGAGAGTTATTGGCGTTAGATCTAGGTTGGGTTTTCTTTTCATTCTTCTTGGAGTATTGCAACCCTTGCAATCTCCCATTACTTTCCACAACCAACATTAGTTCTTCTTTCTCATCCTTAAGATTAATTTGATTAGGATTTGGGTGGACATATGTATCCCTAAGAAATAATTGAATGAATGTGAGATTGTTAGGAACATTCTGTTGAGTGGCATGGTCCCCCTCATTGTTCTTTTTAGGAAAAGATTTGTTCTTATTGAATTGGTTATTGGGAGGATAATTTGTCCTCAACCCTCTTTCTCTTCAAAGACAACCATCTGGTTCATAACAATCTTCTGGTTGATGGTTACATCATTGGCTATCTTATCAACCCTCGTAGCCCAGACTAAAACCACCTCTTCTAGTTGTGACTTTCGTTTGGCTTTAGCGGTTTCAATATTAGCCCTTAGGTAATTAAATAGATTAATTTGTGCAGAATTCATGTTTTTCTCCACTTTCACACAATCTCCTTTGCTCTAGCCAAAGTGTTAGGTTGTTTGTCTCTGAGAACATATGTCAAATGTGTCTGAGTTACCTTGATAAACCTTTCTAAGACAATGCCATAAAAAGGATTGAGTCTATCAGGGATATCCCTAAGGAGATTGTCGAATCTTTGGATATATTATTTTGCACTTTCTTTCTTAGTTTTGGCCATAGCAAGGAATTTATTAAAATCAAAAGATCCATTAAGATCAAAATCACACCTCTTCTTGAATGCATCATAGAAAATTTTAGGGGCTAATATTCGCAGGTGGGCTTTTCCATGATTTTTCCAAAAAAAAAAAAGATTCGCCAATTTCCATTTTTTATAAAGACGATTTGCCCAAATTTTACAATATAAAATTATTTTACCTTAAAAATCACCAAAGTTATATTGAGATTATATATAAAATAGTTGTAAATTTGAATAATTTTACAAATATATCAATAAACATTTTGTAGTTTACATATTAAGGACTAGTGATATTCGCCAATGTTTTTAAGCTTCAAGATAATTTTCGATCCTTAAAAGTTTCCCTGGAATGCATCTTCAAATTGATCAAAGTTAGAAATGCTTCCTTAAAGTAGACTCGTATGCCAATCACTAGCATCACCTTTAAATTTCAGAGAAAATAACATCATGACCACACCCTCTTCTTCATCACTAATATTCTTGGGAGCAATGGCCCAAAGAAAATAGTTGACATGTCTTTCAGTACCGAGGATGCCACTTCCATCAAACTTTGGCAACCATTATAGCGGTCAAGTTCAATGGTTTGAAGCATCCAAGATTACACCTTCTAGCAACAAGGATATTACGACTACGATTTTGGTTAGGATTAGCACTGAGGTTAGGATTAGGGTTGGTTTTCATACTGTCAGGGAAAATATGCTTAGCAGTAGGAGTAGGATTCCTTGTGGGAGACTCACCTAGCTCAAAAAATCTTCTAGCAATGACCCTGTTTGAGGAGCTATGATTGTATAAGGAGGTGACCTCAGATGAAAAACTTAGGGGATTCAATATGAATAGACTCAGGAGTCACCAAGAGAGGATCTATCTTGTCATTAGAGAAAACACCTCTTTAAATGGGGATAAGTCTATATGATTTAATACAGGGGAAGGTAGAATCGCTTCCTCCTTGGCAACGACGCCAAAATGTTGCCACAAAATCTAACAAGCCTTCGAGAGGGAAACCATTCAAGGTGTAAACTATACTAGAAGCAACACTAGGATAGTGGCCCACTACCACCACAACCAAAACCCCCTGCTCTTTATGGATTTTCATTGATGGGAGGAGTCCTAGTATATGATGTATGTCACCTAGGGTAAGGTTCCAAGTGTCAAGGTATGAGGTGACACACAGGTTAACAATGGAAAGATTCAATTTGAGGCTCAATGTTCCAAGAGGAGGCAATACACCTTCTATAGAGAATCCTATTGAGTGAGACACAATACCTAGGGTTTAGTGATTTGAGTGTGTTGTTGCATCTAAGGGTCAAGGTCAAGAGAGAAGGTCTCCAACAATGTGAATTTTCTAAGTCAAAGTTCATGAAACCTTCAAAGAAGTCTCTAAGTTAAGGGAGGAAAAACTAGGGTTTCCCTCTGAGGGAAAACACCTAGTAAACGAGAATTTATGGATGAAAATGGAGTGGGTGCCCACCAAAATGATGGGTATTGTGGCAAACCTTTTCCTCCTGATGCTTAGCCTCTCCAATCACCGAATTTATTCTTCCATAGAAATTCGCACTAAGCACTAGCTCTCTATCCTAGCCTTGAAAGGACCGAAATTGAGAGAGGTAGAAGATGGAAAAAGGTAAGATTTGTCATCAACCAATTAGACCAGTTCCTTGGGAGAATGGAGTCTAGGATGATTTAGGTTAGCTAAACTTTTTTCTAAGGAGGCTAAAATTTGATGTCCTAGCAAAAAAATTTCAAGCATTTACCCACTTTATGGAAAAATGGATTTTGATGGGAGAGCTTAAATGAGTTCACCACTAGGACTATTTGTGAAATGTTATACATGAGTAGTGTATGCAATATTCATCTAGAAAGTAATATAGTTGATATTCAATAAATTAGGCCAAAATTTAACATGACCTAGAATCAATAATTCCATACATTATAAACAGAAAAGTGTATAGGACCTCTAAAATTATGATCTCGAGGTTGGCCCCTAGAAAAGTGAAAAAACCATTTTGTGGCCCCAAAATGTGGGTTTGGGGCACAAAATTGGGTCTCATGGGTCCCTTGGTGGTGTGATAGCTTGATTTTTCTCTAAAGTTGAGGGCTGTGAAGATAGTGCTAGCCCTCCCATGTCTCAAAAGGTTTAGAGAAACCTCATTTTCACCCTGGATCAACTGCCTGATCCTGTAGGCTAGGTCGACTAGGGTCATGTTGATTCATGTGCATACTTCCATGAATAATATAGGGCAAAGTGCAAGAATGCTAGGGTGCTAGAGGTGACCATGAATACCAATGATGATCTACAAATGTCAGGAGTTCCATGGCTCTCAACCCTTGACTTGGGGGTGTCAATATGCTCCTCTGGTGGACTTGGGCCCCAATTAAGTTGCCTAGCCCATGATGAAACCACTTGTCAATTACACACAATATATGGTGTTGCAACTTCACCATTAGGTACAATGATCATTATTGCATCTAAGTAGACCAAAATTGTTATTTATGGGCAACTTAACATTTCTTACCAAGCTTCCCTTCTAAGTTTAGGGATTTGATCACGTAATAGTGTTACCTCCCTAGGTAGAAGTGGCTAACATACGATCCTATTAAGTGGTTCCAACCCCTAAGGGGAAAGGCATGTCCCTGGTCCACCCTTCAATTGATAGGTGTCACATGAATATTGATGGAATGAAGGGGAGAAGAATTCATGTTTAAGTGCCATTGTCAATGTGTTCGGAAAATGATGGTGGAATTCCACATTCTGAGAGTACAAATGTGAGGAGGCTTTAATCATGGATGCATGAGTTACCTCGATCTTTGTTTTTCCACCCTGCTAATCGATTTTATATTTTCTACCCCTTAGTGATGTGGCAACTCATTGCTCTTTAGGGGTTGGCCTTGCAAGGGTTCCTTTTCCATGATTTGGCAGGGAAACATTGGCCTAGGAACTGGGTGATGGCCATGATGATAAAGGATAGAGCTCATTCTTGGCTTTTGCCCACGTGCTAATTTTAATCTCTCGACCATATTTTGTATTTTAATAAATTTTCTTTGCTTTGATTATGGAAATGATATGATTTTTCTCTTTCTTTTAGCTTCATCAACCTCTCGGGGCAAAGTTCCATTGCTGACTCAGATATGTGGATAGGGGAGGAGGTGTGCCAAATCCCAAGGGGCCATGGTCAGTTGCATCTGAAGAATGGAGGTGGAGTATAGGGATTGTAATGTAGATGGAAAATGGTAAGTATGGACTAGGGGAGATGGGACTACACTCTCAATTGGGGTTTTACAAGTAGTGTCCTTCCTAAAGCCATTGAGCCATTGGGGGGGTCCCGTTGGACTAGGACAAATATTTAACCCCCAATTTAAGGTGAGGGAACAAAATCACAGTCAAAACCCTTCCTTATTCTAGGTTACCAAGCATTCCATATCAATTTCCCAAATAAAAACAAACATAAAAACCCAATTGCATAATGAATAAAGTACCTTTTGGGTCAGATTTTCACCTTCCAACATGTGCTCTTGTCAAATGGGTGAGGAAACATAATAACTGATGCAAGTGGCAGAGATATGTATGGCACATTATATAGGCCACTTTGTGGCTATTAGGGGTTGTTGGTTACTTGCTGGAAAAGATGAACAAGATAACATTTTTCTTAGGGGTCACCCACTTTTGGCAGGTAACAGGGCCACCAGTGAAACTACTGAATATATTTTGTGTCATGTGAGAAGTCATAACAAAGTTATAATTGAATGCATATTATATTATTTGGGATTTATTTATATAATGAGTGCTATGGAAATGCAGGTGAAGGAAAGTGGAGGAGCATTGATAAAACTACATAAATGTTTTTGTGTGAGACTTGTAGATGTGTAGGAGTCCACAAGTGTAGTGGGAAAAGGTGAGTAAGGTATGTATGGATAAATTTACTTGTTTATGGGAAATGATGAAAGAGGTATATAGAGGGGAATTTACTTGTTTATTATTAAATCATATGGTTTTGTTTCCCATTTATTTTAACTCATTTGTTGATTCATGACTATATCATGTGCGTTTGTTTAAATTTAGATGCAATACCGATAAAGGTGGAGGACCATTGGTGAAACTACTAAATATATTTCTGTGATGTGAGGCACCATAACAAAAGTATAATTGAGTGCATATTATATTATTTGAGATTTATTTATATACTGAATGCTACATAAATGTAGGTAAATGAAGCCGCAAAAGATTTTATGAAACTACACAAATATTTTTGTGAGAGAGACTTGTATATGTTTAAGAGAGTGTAGATGCAAAAAGCGAGTTCAGGGTTATTTTCTCATTTCAATACAATGGTTCTCCTTTCTTGTTGAGTAATTATGATTTTTGGTGATTGCATAAGATGTGATTTTGCATAATATTTCTTAGAAGACATTTTGTTTTTGTTCATGCTATTCTCATAATATATTTAGTTGTCTATTTTGAATTCTATTTGGTACATTGGGTGGGAAATTAGGGTAGGTTCTAACAACCCATGATTCCATAGGTGTAGTGGGTAAAGGTGAATGTTGTGGCATATGTATGATCCAATATGTGTTTTTATTTAAATTTGAGCCATTTTATATTATTATCCATTTGTTCAATCATTGAATGCAATGCGTTTAGGTAAACGAATGTGGGGGATCACTAAGGAACTATTGAAATATTTTCATGAGATAGACATTCTAGTAGAGTGTAGAGCGTGTTTTCTGAAATTTAGGTGCAATACAAATAAGGAAATATGAAGGACATTTGGTGAAACTATTGAATATATTTCTGTGATTGAGACACCTTAACAAAGGTATACTTGAATGCATATTATATTAGTTGGAATTTATTTATATAATGAATAGCATGCAAATGTTGGTATAGGAAGGTGGAGGAGCATTGATGAAACGAAACAAATAATTTTGTGTGAGAAAATCGCATATGATTTTGTGTGAGAAACTCACATATGTGTAGGAGACTACAGAACCAGAAAGCAAGTTCACAAATATATTCTCATTTTAATACAATGGTTCTTGTTTCTCCTTTCTTATTGAGGAGTTGTGATTTTTGGTGATTTCATAATATGTACTTGTGCATAATATTGCTCAAAAGACATTTTTCTTTCATTTATGATATTCTCATATTTAAGTGTTTATTTTGATTTCTATTTAGTACATTGAGTGAGAAATTAGGGTGGGTCCTAAGGACCCATGTTTCCATAGATGTAGTGGGAAAAATTGGATGTTGTGGGATATGTATGATCCCATATGTGTTTCTATTTAAATTTGAGCCATCTTACATTATAATCCATTTTTTTAATTATTCAATGCAATGCAATGTAGGTAAAAGAATGTGGGCAATCACTGATCACTGATGAAGCTATTGAATATTTTCATGAGAGACATTGTAGTAGAGTGTAGAGGAAAAGACCGTGGAGGTCAACTTTATTTTGGTGTGAAATTCATGCATGATATAAGATACTCTGTAATCTTTCTTGCTGCAAATAATATAATTTTCTCCATCCTTATTTAGTATTTATGGTTATTGGTGTTTGATGTTTGCGTAAGATGTACTTCATAGTGCATAAGATCACTTGTAAGATTTCAGTTTGCATTTAAGATTCCCATAAGATATTTTGATATTTGTTTCATATTTCTCATAATATTCCATGTGTATTTAATACTTTTTAGAATATTTTCTTGTATCTATTTAATATTTATTTATTTTTTGGTTTGCAAGGTCCCCTTGGTTGGCCATGGATGATTTTTGCAGTTGAGTTTTTATGTTTTGCTTTTGTTATTTTCATTGTTTTTTTTCTATTATTGATCATTTTTGTTTCTATTATTATTTATTTTTATTTTTAAGCGTTGTGGCTCTTATATATTTGTATTTGCATTATATTTTTCTATTATTGTTTTCATTTGTTTTTTAATGTTGTGGCTCTTATATCATTGTATTTGTGAGCATGGCCATGCTAACTTATGTTTTGGTATTTCTTTTTTTGTGTGTCCTTTGAACTTATTTTATTTTGTTCATATTTTTTCATGGATCCAATGGGTGAAGGAATTATGGAAGACCTTAACAACCCATAATGTGGGTTTAGGGTTGATGTTGAGTCTACAAGTGTAGTGGGAAAATATGAATGAGGTATGTATGGAATAATTTATTTGCCTATGGGGCAAGGTGAAAGAGGTATGTATGGAGGTAATTGTTTGTTACTAAATTATATGGTTTCATGCACATTTTAATTGAACTCATTTGTTGTTTCATCATCATATCATTTATGTTTGTTGAAATTTAATCTAATACTAATAAGGATATGTGAAGGACTGTTAGTGAAACTACTGAATATATTTGTGATGTGAGACACCATAGCAAATGTATGATTGAATGCATATTATATTATTTTGGATTTATTCATATAATGAGTGCTATGCAAATGTAGCTAAATGAAGGTGGAGGAGCATTGATAAAAATATTGAAATATTTTTGTGTGAGAGACTTGCATATGTTTAGTTGTCCAAAAGTGTAGTGGGTAAAGGCGAACGAGGTATGTATGGGGAAATTTATTTGGTCATTGGAAAAGGCGAAAGAGGAAAGAGCTATGTACGAGGGAACTTACTTATTTGTGTCCAATTCTAACTCTTTTGTTGATTCATTATTATGTCATGTGCGTTTGTTGAAATTTAGATGCAATATAGATCAAGAAAGGTGAAGGACCACGTTAGAAACTACTAAATATATTTTTGTGATGTGAGGCACCATAGAAAAGGTATAATTGAATGCATATTATATTGTTTGGGATTTATTTATATAATGAATACTCTACAAATGTGTAGAATTTCCACGAAATTCTTGAACTGCTATGATGAGAAATTTGAAACTGAGTTCTTTTCACTAAGAACAAAATTTCTCCATAATAGAATAAGCAACAAAATAAACACAGAGATAACATAGGATCATAATAATTTTCTTGGGAAACCCAATTGAGAAAACCCCTTCTATGATGTAGTATTCTTTATTGATAGAGACTGAGCAATCTGATTTCTTACAAGGCAAACAATGACCCAAAGAACATAGTTGTCCTCACTATTCTAGCTGTACACATGTTGCAAACACTCAACTTTTTCTCACCTACTTCCTTGCGCTGAGATAGGCCCGATTTCCTTACACACTGGTTTATTATTTCCTAGCGCAGGAGGCTCCCTATTACTTAGGGCTAAACTCCAATTTCCTAGCACAAATATGCAACAAGGGAGCTCTCTACAATACTATAAATCGACTCCTCTAATGCACACTCACAACAAGAACTCTACTCATACACAAACATGTGAATACAATAATGTTAATTTTGGACAACTAGGTCCAAAATACATGTTGTGATGCTCAGATGAAGATACCAATATTTTTATTGGGTTTCTCTTTCGGAGAGGTGCAAGATCGATCTAAAGATCATCTTGATCCAATAAGAAGAACATTTATTTTGAATTTATTTTTAATCTATTCAAAGTATGTGCAGGTCGCCCTTAAGGTTTTGTGCCCCAGCAGTTATGTCAACGTTGGAGGACATTTCACTCATCTCATCCTCACACATTTCTCTCTCCTCATCTGATTGGTTCAATCACTTGGAGTCTCTTCTCTTCACACGTGGGAAAGTGCAGCAAGGAAGAAAATTGTTTTCGGATTTCTGTTTTCGGCTAGGGTTTCTGCAGAAACTTTGACCAACGTTGACTTTGGTCAACGCAAGGTCAAACATACCTAAAACTTTCCAAAAATATTGATTTTCCTAACCTGCATTTTCTGGTACTATTTCTGAGGCAAAACGTTGTCTTTGAATTTTCAGCATTGACCTAACTGCTGCTGTTGTTTGCGTTGACCGTTGACTGGCAACGTTGACTTTTGGGTTGACTTTTGAGTTGACCATTTGGCTTTCCTAGAGGGTTGTGTGACATTGCTGGTTGGCTGACCATATTGACACTTTGCTGGTTGAAGCATCCCGTTGACCGCCGTAAGGCACCAACCCACTTATATATTTCTAGTTTGTCTTCTGTCGATCTACTGGTATGTTCTATCAGCATTTTACTTTATTGTTTATGTGATTGCTGTCTGATATTGAAGAGAAAGTAAAGTTTCATCAAGCATAGAACATCTACATAAATCGAAAAAGAATGATTACAATGGCGCCTTGGTCCTCCTTTTATAAATTCAATCTATGCTATATTTGGTAAGTACAATTTTAGTACACAAGTTGTGATTCATTGGTTAAGTAAGACAACTACTAGTGTAACTCGTCCTTGTTTCAATCAAGCCAGAAGCTCTATAAATCATTCTATTCGAAATATGAGCACGCTGTTAGAAGTCCGCTTAACTGCTCCTATAATTCCATGCACGAGATTCCAATTTCCATGAACATGTTCAACTCCATGAACTTATCCATGGTAAAAGAAGGACTGATTGTGGTCTTTCTTGACTAAGGCATGAGTTAAGAAGACCTTCACTCACTACAATTTCCAACACACCCTCTTAGCGAGAAAGGTGCTTCTATAATAACCTCATTCACTTGGATTTGTCTTCATCACTGCCCCATTATCTGCTACTGCAACTGCTCCCTATGAACTAGAAGACTTCCCTGATTTCTTCTGTGGAATCTGATTTGAAGATTTGTTCTTTCCAACCATGCTCTACGAGTCTATCACCTCAGTTATAAGTGCCATGTACCCCATGTAAATTTATGGCTGCTTACTCTGGCTGAAGGTGGTACTGGGAGATCCAACTCTCTTATTATTCTCCCCAAGCAATTCTTCGTCCCACTTGGCTTGAACTCTCCCTATATTGGGAGTCACTGATTGAGTGGTTACCTCCACTAACCTGGGCCTAAGCTCCTCATCATCTTGCTGGTCAACCCATTGCCAACTAGCTGAGACTCAAACTAAGATATTGGCTGAGGCTCCATATTGAGAGATATATCCTGCTCTTGCTCAACCATCACTTTTCTGTGTGCACTTCGTGCCTTGTTGCTCAAGGTTGCGCCTGTCTCAACCTATAGCAGGTGCTACTTGTTCTTCCTTACACCTATTTTATTCTTACATATAAAAGCTAATTGATGGAGGTAAGCCTTACCTCTATTGAAGATGACATCATATCCCTTGTCCTCAAGGGTATCTATTGAGACAAGATTCTTCTTCAAGCTTGGAACATAGAGAACATCTTTGAGGTGGAGAGTGCTCCCATACTCCCTCTCAAAGCTAATATTACCAACTCCCACAGATGCATGCTTTCCATCATCTCCATGCTCAATCTGAAACTCCATGTCCTTCTCATTTAGCTGACTGAAATACTTATTATTCCCTATCATATGGAAGGATGCTTCTGAATCAATATAACACGTGTTGCTGCCTACTGAGCTTTCCATGCAAGCTATCATTGAGAAATGTTTCTCAAACTAAGAAGAAAAACCATCTAACTCAACTGATGTAGTTGCATGATTCTTACTGGATCTATTATTCCATTTTGAAGATTTAGTGGCATAGTGCCCAAAGTCATGGCAATGGAAGCACTTGATCTTGCTTAGATCATTATTCTTCTTCTCATCCTTTTGACTAGACTTGACCTCTCCTTGGCCCTTATTTCCCCCGACTTTACCTTCGCCTACCAGGGAAAAGTTCTTCTCGTCCATTGTGAGAGCTTCTCTATCATCTCTTGTCCTTATCTAGATCTATTCTTGAGAACAATCAATACAAAACCTTTTTCAACTAGGAAAATTCTATCGGCTAGTGACAACATCCTAGAAAATATGCCAAGACTTATGGAGTCCAGAGCTTGTATCTGTTTTTGAATCTGAGTGAACTTTGAAAGATATGTGATGATGGGCTCATCTTTTCTCATCCAGATACTTCTTCGCCTATCTTTGAGAGCAATCATCCTGGCATCACTAGAAGCTTGAAACAAATCTAAGATGGCATTAAACATCTCATATGTTATCTTATTCTCATGGAGATGAGGAATAATATGAAATTTGACACCCTCTAGAATGATACTCCTTACCTTGGTGTCATTCTTAGTATGTTGTGCCAATTGTTGGGGATCTTGAGGTGGTCCTATTTGATTCTTCACAAACACTTCCACCCCATTATGTTTCAAGACTACTGTGATTTGCTCCTTCCATGCACAAAAATTTGAGGCTCCCTCTAAATAGTGGTTTGCTCTTAGTCCTAGGAATGCCATATTTCTATCCAATACACTGTTCTACTATGATCTTCAAGCTCTAATCCGCGCCTTCAAATCATGCTATACTTAGGTCTTGACAAGGTTGCCACCTATTAGTGATATTGCTCCACTAATATCAAAGAACTTGGGCACAAGGCATTGCTATTCAACACTCTATTTCTATTTGGTATATTGATTGGGAAATTATGATAGGGGCCAACAACCCATGATTCCATAGCTGTAGAGGGTAAAGGTGAATGCTGTGGTGTAAGTATGGTCACATATGTTTTTTTTTTTTTTTTTTAATAATAATTTTAAAATTTGAGCCATATTACATTATTAGCCATTTGTTTAATCATTGAATGTAATGCTGTACGTAAAGGAATGTGGGGGTTCATTGATGAAACCATTGAAATAATTTCATGAGAGAGACATTATAGTGGAGTGTAGAGGCAAAGGGGGAGGTCAATTTTCTTTTGGTGTGAAATTCATGTATGATATGCTATGTAATATTTTGTGTTGCAAATACTATAGTTTTCCCCGTCCTTATTTAGGATTTATGATTTTTGGTGTTTACATAAGATTTAATTTTTAGTGCATAAGATTACTCATAATATTTTTTGTTTGAATTTTAGATTCTCATAAGATATTTTGATATTTCTATCGTATTTCTCATAATATTTGATGTGTAATTATTATATTGTAGAATATTTTCTAGTCTCTATTTAATACTTATCTATTTTTTAGTGTGCAGGGTCCCCTTGGTTGGTCATGGATGCTTTGTGCAGTTGTTGGGAAAACTCTATCTCTTATTCGAGTTTTTATGTTTTACTTTTGTTATTTTCATTGTACTTTTCTATTGTTGGTCATTTTTGTTTGTTTTATTGTTTTATTTTGTTTTTTTTAATGTTGTGAATTTTATGTCTTTGTATTTTTGAGCATGGCCATGCTAACTTATGGTTTGGTATTTTGGTTTTCTTGTATGTTTTACGAGTTTATTTTCTTTTGTTCATATAATTTTTTTTTGGATTGAATTGGTGGGGAAATTAAGGAAGAACTTAACAACCCATTGTGTGGATTTAGGGCTTATGCAGAGCGGATTCTACACGTGTAGTGGGAAAATGTGAATGAGGTATGTATGGAGGAATTTACTTGTTTATGGGGAAAGGCGAAAGAGGTATGTTAGGGGGAACATTCTCATTTTTTACTAAATTATATGGTTTAATGCCCATTTAATTGAACTCATTTGTTGCTTCATCTTTATATCATGTATGTTTGTCGAGATTTTGTGCAATACAAATCCAAAAAGGTGAAGGGTGACCAAGAAAATTGCCCAATATATTTTGTCTGATGTGAGGAACCATTGTAAAAGTATAATTGAATGCATATTATATTATTTGGGATTTGTTTATATGATGAGTGCTATGCTAATGTAGGTAATGGAAGGTGGAGGAGCATTAATAAAATTACAAAAATATTTTGGTGTGAGATACTTACAGATGTGTAGGAGCCCACAAGTGTAGTGGGCAAATGCGAATGTGGTATATATGGGGAAACTTACTTGTTTAGGGGCAAAGATGAAAGAGGTATGTATGAGGGAAACTTAATTGTTTATGGGCAAAGACAAAAGAGGTATGTATGAGGGAACTAACTTGTTCGTCAATAAATTATATGGTTTTGATGCCCATTTTAATCTAACTCATTTGTTGATTCATTATTATATCATGCGCATTTGTTGAAATTTAAATGCAAAAGAAATCAAAAAAGGTGAAGGACCACTAGTGAAACTACTAAATATTTTTTTGTGATGTGAGGCGCCATAGAAAACTTATAATTGAGTGCATATTATATTATTTGGGGTTTTTTATATAACAAATGCTATGCAAATGTAGGTAGAGGAGGTTGGAGGAGCATTGATGAAACTACATAAATATTTATGTGAGAGATACTTGCTGATGTGTAGGAGAGTGTAGATCTAGAAAGAGAGTTCAGGAATATCTTCTCATTTCAATAAAATGGTTCTCCTTTCTCCTTTCTAGTTGAGAAATTATGATTTTTGGTGATTACATAAAATTTAATTTTGCATAATATTGCCGAGAAGACATTGTTTTTGTTCATGATAATCTCATAATATATTTAAGTTTTTATTTTGATTTCTATTTGGATCCATCTTACATTATTATCCATTTTTTTAATAATTGAATGCACGGATGTAGGTAAAGGAATGTGGGGGATCACTGATGAAACTATTGAAATAATTTCATGAGAGAGACATTATACTGGAGTGCAGAGGCAAAGGAAGAGGTCAATTTTCTTTTGGTTTGAAATTCATGTATGATATGCTATGTAATATTTTGTGTTGAAAATACTATATTTTTATCTCTCCTTATTTAGGATTTATGATTTTTGGTGTTTGCATAAGATGTACTTTTTAGTGCATAAGATTACTCATAATATTTTCAATTTTCATTTCAGATTCTCATAAGATATTTTGATATTTGCTTCATATTTCTCATAATATTTCATGTGCACTTGATATTTTTTAGAATATTTTCCAGTCTCTATTTAATACATCTTTATTTTTTGGTGTGCAGGGTCCCCATGGTTGGTCATGGATGCTTTTTGTAGTTGCTAGCAAACCTTATCTTTTATCTGAGTTTTTATGTTTTACTTTTGTTATTTTCATTGTATTTTTCTATTGCTAGTCATTTTCGTTTCTTAGTTTTCTTATTTTCTGAATGTCGTGGCTTTTATATCTTTGTATTTTTTAGCATGGCTATGCTAACTTATGGTTTGCTATTTTGTTTTTCTTGTGTGTTTTTTGAACATATTTTCTTTTGTTCATATATATTATTGATTCAAATGGGCTGTGAAGAACTTTAACAACCCATTGTCTAATTTTAGGCGAAGTCACAAATGAATGTAACAATCGATGAGGTATGTGTGGATTGTGTGGAGGAATTTACTTGTTTATGGGGAAAGTAAAAATAGATATGTGGGGGGTGGGGGGGGGGGGGGGGCATACTTGTTTGTTACTAGATTATATTGTTTCATGTCCATTTTAATTGAAATCCTTTGTTGATTTATCTTTATATCATGTATGTTTGTTGATATTTTGTGCAATACAGATCGAGAAAGTTGGAGGACTACTGATTAGGAGTTCATAAAATTTTCTCAAAATTTAAAGTTACAGGATTGCATTGAAACAAGAATTAGTACATTTGGCTGAAATTCCGACACTTGGTTCCACACTTTTGACCAAATGCCTGAAATTTCCCCAAATTTTTCAACTTTTTCGTAAAAACGCTCAAACCCCGCCAAGCAGTACCGACGCGAGACAAGTGTCTAATAATCGACATCTTTACGAGTCGCATTACGACGCTTTGGAGGAACTGCACAATCTACATTATGCTCCAAAGCATCGCTATTTTGACGAATTTCTCTAACTACTGCACTAAGCATAGCCTTAGTCTAAGTGTCGCATTTAGACGTTTGAGTCGTTACATATACGCTAGTATATGTTTAATTATTGCCCAAAGTTGTAATGTAAATTGCTAATACTATGCTCAAAAAAGGCTACATATGAATACATAAGTGTAAAATCGGGGGGACAGTCAGCTTCCAAAAGCGACGTTTCAAACGGGCATTAATAATCTAGCGCTTAAGAGCTTCTACTTCGCCACGTCTGCATTACATTAATTTCAAAGATGAAAGAATATAATCACGGTCTTCCACACTATACGAGCGCTGGTGCTGGGTACACTTAGGTGCCAAGCAGCAATATAACGCCGTATTGTGACACTTCACCAAGACGCTAGTGGCGACACTTCATAAGGCCGATATGACGCTAAAATGTCAACAAGTACGACACCGAGCTTTTGTGAAGCGTTTAAGACCGATGAGGTGACAACCATGCTTTGCTGCCGCAACCGCCGCTTCTACGACGCACTAGGTGTCTTAAAACTCACAAATTGCCGTTGGAATTTCCTCGGCCAAATGTACTAGTGAAGGAAGGTTACATATATCTCGTCTTCCTGATTTCGGCGCCGTGAATGGTTCGAAAAACCGATGTTGTATGAGGAAGATATCACATTCTGATCAAAATGCCAAACAGGTAAATTTTCGACAGTTTGACCAAGTTTGACTGGGATGCACAGTCAGCAAAGTTGGTGGATGTACAGTAAAAAAAAGGAATATTCCTCAAAATATTCCTCTCCACCGAACCAATCACATGTTTGACAAGTGTCCATTTTATATTAGTTGAATGGGTTTGGAGGAGCCAATCATAGGATGCCAAGTGGCTATCCTTGAGGCCGCCACGTGTCCCTGAAATGGCGTATCAAAATTTTATGAGGGTCTATAGGAATCGACCCCCTAACCTCCACTGGGCACACAAAACCGTTTACCGTCCGAGCTACGTTTTTTACTAAACCCCTAAGGGCACGGGTTATATTTATTGTTTAATGAAATGGAGTTCGGGGGTTGGGAACCGCCAGTGGTCCCAACCTGCCATCGGTCCCCGATGGTGGTATCACATGGCAACGATTTAAATGTCAACAAAAACCACTTGGCCTATGCGTTAACCGACAGCTCAACCGCCAGCGTTTCCCGTCATGTGTTGTCACATGGCAACGTTAAATGATAACCACCTCTGTGCGGTCTATGTAACCCGTCAACCTCAACATGAGTTCCGACCTCTTCAACCGTAGGTTTAAACACGAGTTCCGCCCAACTATTATGATAACTACGGGTTTGGGGGGTGCGCATATGGTCACCTCCAACCTCAAACTTTAATACTGCAGTCATTTCGGTGGACAGTTAGAGGGCATGCCTAAAATGGTGGATTTCCTTTTTTAACTCCAGTTAAGTGGAGTTCTCCACTTTTAGTGGAGCTTTCCTAGGTGAAACTGGGAAAAAGTGTAGAAGGCCCAATTTTTTCCCATTCTAAGTGAATGAAGAGTCATTTTTGACTAATTGGAGCATTCTGGAGCCATTGGTGCAGAGAAAAAATCCATTAGAGTAATGTAACTACATGCAATAGAAAATTTTTGAGCATAATGAAAGTTGGACATGCCATTGGGAGTTGGATCAATAGATGTAGCCTAGGAGGGGTGAATTGCTTCATCATGCTTGATGTGTAAATTTCATGTGGTGAATTATTTCTTTGTTTTACATTGCTGGTCAGTGTTATTTAAGCTTCTTTTATGCTTCTAATTTACTAGAAAATCATCTACAATTCATGGACAAACTCATCAAACCTCATGCAAACTAATGAGACAAGTATGCACATGTTTTTAAACTGAAAAAACACTTAGCACAACAAAACTAATACAGTAATTTCAAATCAACCACTAAGAAAACTGCCAAATATATTTGTCTAATTTGAGGGACCATTGAAAAGGTATAATTGAATGCATATTATATAATTTGGAATTTTTTTATATAATGATTGCTATGAAAATGTAGGTAAAGGAAGGTGGAGGGACAATGATAAAACTACAAAAATATTTTGGTGTGAGAGACTTGCAGATGTGTAGGAGTCCACAAGTGTAGTGGGAAAAGGCGAATGAGGAATGTATGGGGAAATTTACTTATTTATGGGCAAAGGAAAAAGAAGTATGTATGAGGGAACAAACTTTTTTGTTATTAAATTATATGGTTTTTTTGCCCAATTTAATCTAACTCATTTTTTGATTCATTATTATATAATGCATGTTTGTTAAAATTTAAATGCAAAAGAAATCAAGAATGTGAAGGACCACTACTGAAACTACTAAATATATTTATGTGATGTGAGACACCATAGCTGATTTGAAATAGATATGATCTAATATTGAAGTAGAATTGATTATTTGCCAACAGTATGTTAAGTTCCTATATTAAGAGTGTATTCCCTTATTATGTTAGTGTAGCCACCTTATTGTTATTTTTGTACCCCTGTAACCCCCATATTGTTATTATTGTGCCCTTACATTATTATTGTTAGGTCGGCTAGGATTACATTGTGGCCCCACTAGGATTATATTATGGCCCCATGGACTCCTATATATAGAATGAGGTTTTGTTCATTTGTATCATCCAAGAATTGTTCATTCATGTAATGTATTGGAGGTTGCCCCCTCGAAGTGGCTCATTTCTAAGGCGTGAATATCTCTTTTCTTCTCTCTTTGGAGCTGGTTACTCAACATTTGGTATCAGAGCTTTGGGATTCTAGGGTTTTGCTGCTCCAAACAGGTCATCATGGCATTTTCGCTATAACTTTTTTACTACGAAGTCTCAGAAGCTGAAATTTTTAGGGTGCGAAGAAAACATCTTGAGGAAGCCTGTGTAAAAATTTCAGATTTTGGTTCGCAATAATTGCGGAGATATCATCTGTGGAAGTCAGGTATGTTTTCAGGCTCCTAAACAGGTCATCGTGGCATTTGCGCTATAAAAAATTTTCTACGAAGGTTCAGAATCTGAAATTCATATGGTGCGAAGCTGAAATCCTGAGGAAATTTGTCAAAAAATTTCAGAACTTGGTTCGGAATATTTTTGGAGATATGATCTGTGGAAGGTAGTGCTTTTTCAGGCTCCTGAATTGCATCTCAAAGAGGTGATCGTGGGAAAAGTTCAATAACTCTCTCTCTGGGCATCGGATTGGAGTGCCGTGAAAAGTGGTCGCAAGTAAACAGACTGAAGCTCTTGGCACAATTTGGTAGACAAGGACAACAGTGACACGTATGTCGTTAAGTCGCTCTATCAACTCAGTCCAAAATAATCTCAATATTGTGGGAGATTGGACACAAATTTGTCTTGGAGAATCCAAATCAGGTCAGACCTGTGGCATTCAAAAGATAATTCAGAGGGCTACTTCAGTGCTGAATTTCAGATATTGAAAATTTGAAATAACAGAGATAATACAATTTCAATATCGAGCTCCTCAAAGCTAGTAAAAGGTGTGTATTTTTTTTCCGAATTGCATAAGTCTTGTTTGAAGAATCAAGTTGAATTGATTCCAAGGGCATCTTGTAGAATTGATATCAATATTGGATTCTAAAATGGCCCCTAAAAAGAATTCAACACCCATTAAGCCTTCAGAAGGCTCTACTATGACTCATGAAGATGAAGAATTGCAACATGATCTATCAAAATTACAAGAGCAAGTGCAACAAATTTCACTCTCGCAAAAAGCAACAAAAAATGAAATGGAGGTTTTGAAGAAAGGCGTGGAAGTGAAGATGGATGGTTTGAAGACAGGCATGGAAGCTAAGATGGAAGGCATGGAAGTGAAGATGGACGGTTTGAAGAAAGGCATAATGGATGGCGTGGAAGCTAAGATGGATGGCGTGGAAGCTAAGATGGATGACATGAAAGACAACATGGAAAACATGAAGAGTGATCTAAAAGCATACATGGAAGGTTTGATGACAAGCTTAAAACCAGAAATGATTCCTAATGGCGGAAATATAGGAGAAGAACCTCATGATGAGAACAAAATAAATGTTAATCGTGATTTCATAAACTCAAATGTTGGTGGGAAGAACCACCATATTCCAAAAATGGATATGAGGAAGTTTGATGGAAAGGATCCTGTAACATGGATACTACAGATGGAGCAATATTTTGATCTCCATAACGTGCAAAACACACAAAAGGTACGCATTGCAACTTTACATTTAGAACAAAATACATTTGTATGGTATCAATGGCTTTGCTCCCGTAAAAAATTTGTCACTTGGTCAATTTTTACGGAGGAAATGATAGCACATTATGAGGATACAAAGAGCAACACCTTCTTTACCCAATTGATAAATCTCAAACAAAAGGGTTTAGTGGGGCAGCACATTGAGGACTTCCAAAAATTGAGTATAAGGGTAACTGATATTTCAGAGGACCACAGGATTGATCTCTTCTTAGGCAGTTTAAAAGATAACATTCAACATGAAGTTCGTGTTCTGGAACCTGATTCATTAGAGAAGGCATTCAGGTTGGCAAGAAAAGTTGAATGTAAAATTATGGCAACAAGAAAGTCTACTACTCAATTCTATAAAGAAGGAAGTGTGGCTACATCTAGATTTCCACAACCTACAAGGTTGACACCACAACAATTGGAAGAAAAAAGAGCAAAAGGCCTTTGCTACAGTTGTGATAGCAAATACACTAAAGGTCATAAGTGTGCTGAGAAGAAATTATTTTACATAGATTGTGAAGAGGAAGAAGAAAATGAACAAGAAGAGGATATACACCAGGAACCAAACCTAGAAGAGGAAGAAATGAATCCGACCATATCGTGTAATGCACTGGCAGGAATTACCACTCCTCAAACTCTCAAGATAGAAGGACAAATCAAGAAGAAAAAGGTCATAGTGTTGATTGATTTAGGTAGCACCCATAATTTTATTCATTGTAAGGTAGCCAAGGAATTAAATTGTTTCCTATACCCAGCACCAGAATGTCAAGTGATGGTTGCCAATGGAGGAACTATAAATTGCTCTGGAAAATGCCATAATATTAAGCTAACCATGGGGGAATATGTATTGACTAGTCCAATGCTTTCCATTCCTATGGGAGGTGTTGATGTTGTACTAGGAGTACAATGGTTACAATCTTTGGGGACGGTAGTTTTTAATTTTCAAGAACTTTTCTTGAAATTTTTTTCAGAAGGAAAGGAAGTCGAATTACGGGGTATTGAAGGGAAGCCAGAAAGGATAATAAGCTCTAATGTCATGACAAAGCTTCTAAAGAAAGAACAACGAGGCGTAATTGCACAATTATGCTCACTAGAAGTTCCGACATCAAAATCATCTATTTCTGCAGATCTCCAACAAGTCCTGGACAATCATTCCAAGGTGTTTGAAACTCCCAAAGGACTCCCACCTATTCGTGATCATGATCATGCTATTCATTTGATTCCAGGAAGTGTTCCTCCAAACATCAGGCCTTATAGATATCCTTACTTCCAAAAGAGCTAAATTGAACGTATGATTGCAGAAATGTTAGAGGCGGGTATAATTCAACCCAGTCAAAGTTCTTTCTCTGCTCCTGTAGTATTGGTACACAAGAAGGATGGATCATGGCTAATGTGTCCAGATTATAGGGAGCTCAATAAGCTCACCATTAAAGACAAATTTCCCATTCCTGTGATTGATGAATTATTGGATGAATTACATGGAGCAATTTATTTTACCAAGTTGGATCTTCGTTCAGGATATCATCAAATTAGAATGAAGACTGAAGATATTCCAAAACAACATTTCGAACTCATGAGGGTCATTATGAATTTTTGGTCATGCCTTTTGGCCTTACCAATGCACCCTCTACATTTCAAGGGTTGATGAATTCCATTTTCAAACCCTTCCTTAGAAAATTTGTGCTAGTATTTTTTGATGATATACTAATCTATAGCAAGTCTTGGAAGGATCATGTTGAGCATGTTGACAGGGTGCTCAAACTATCGCAAGAGAAACAATTATATGCAAAAGCATCCAAATGTTTCTTTGGAGTACAAGAGGTGGAATATCTGGGTCATATTATATCCCACGAGGGTGTTAAAGTAGACCCTAACAAAATTAAAGCCATTAAGGAATGGAAAGTCCCTAAGACAATAAAGCAATTGCGAGGATTTCTCGGGTTAACAGGCTATTATCGTAAGTTTGTTAAGAATTATGGAAGAATAGCAGCACCTCTAACAACATTATTGAAGAAAGATGCATTTTCATGGACTCCTGAAGCAACTAAGGCCTTTGAACACCTTAAAGAGGCAATGTGCCTAGCACCGGTCTTAGCTACGCCAGACTTCACAAAAACCTTTATTGTGGAATGTGATGCCTCAGGAAATGGAATTGGTGTTGTTTTAATGCATGAAGGAAGACCCATTGCTTTTGAAAGTCGTCCAATCAAAGGAAAGTATTTACATAAACCTATTTATGAGAAGGAAATGTTAGCAATACTGCATGCACTAACGAAATGGCGAACTTACCTAATGGGAAGACACTTCAAGGTAAAAACTGATCATGATAGTCTTAAACACTTTTTGGAACAAAGACTATCATCAGAAGAGCAGCAAAAATGGGTCACAAAGATGCTGGGTTATGACTTTGAAATAATCTACAAAAAAGGAAAGCTTAATGTTGTTGCAGATGCACTCTCAAGAAAGAATGAAGAGGTGGAAGCATTGCTTTGTGCCATTTCTATTATCCAACCAGATTGGATAACACAAGCAAGAGATGAATGGAAGAAGGACAAAGATGTATGGACACTCATTCAAAAGTTGCAGCAAGATCCTAGTACATCTGATACATTTAGTTGAAAAATGATTCCTTATGGTACAAATATCGCTTATATCTTTGTAATAATTCCCAACTAAAACAAAATATTCTTCTGGAATTGCACACTTCTCCTTTAGGAGGACACTCAGGATTTTTAAAAACTTACCACAGGGTGAAGAAAGATTTTTTTTGGGATGGCCTTAAATCTGATATTCGAAAGTTTGTGGCGGAATGTTGGGTTTGCCAGCAGAATAAAGTGGAAACAATTAAGACCCCAGGACTTCTACAACCTTTATCCATTCCAAGTCAACGTTGGGAGGAGATTTCAATGGATTTTATCACAGGTTTACCTAAGTCCGAAGGAAAGAGTGTCATCATGGTGGTAGTTGATAGACTTACCAAGTATGCACACTTTTGTGCATTATCTCATCCATTTTAAGCAAGTACAGTTGCTACTACATTTATGGATAGAATTCAAAAGCTACATGGAAGCCCAAGGGTTATTGTGAGCGACAGAGATCCCATTTTTACTGGAAATTTTTGGACAGAGTTATTTTCTTGTTTGGGTACTCAATTAGCTCATAGCTCATCTTATCATCCTCATTCTGATGGTCAAACTGAGATAGTAAATAAATGTTTGGAAGGATATCTTCGTTGTTTTGTATCTGATAAACAAACACAATGGGTCAAGTGGTTACCTCTCGCTGAATGGTGGTATAACACTTCCTTCCATACCGCAACAAAAATGACCCCATTTATGGCACTTTATGGATATCATCCACCATCGATTACATCATCTTTAAGGGAAAATTCGAAGGTTCAAGCAGTCGAAGATCACATCGAGCATCAGCAAGAAGTTCTCCAACTCTTAAAGGATAACCTGAATCTGGCACAAAATCGAATGAAACAACAGGCAGATCAACATCGCAGCGAGAGAAGTTTTGATGTAGGAGATTGGGTATTTTTACGGCTACAACCATACAAACAAATGTCCCTCAAGCAAGCAAAGAAGGATAATAAATCATCGCCAAAGTACTATGGTCCTTACAAGGTGTTGCAAAAGATTGGTACTATGGCATACAAATTGGAGCTTCCTGCTTCTTCGCGAGTACATCCAATTTTCCATGTTTCATGCTTAAATAAGGTTATCGGTGAAAATCTTCCAGTTCAAAAAATATTACCAAAACTTGATGAGGAAGGAAAAATAATATTGGAACCTGAAGCGGTCACAGAAACAAGAACTCGACAACTACGAAATCGATCAATTTCGGAATATCTCATCAAGTGGAAGAACTTACCCACTCAAGATTCTACATGGGAGGATGAGAATTTTATACAGAAGCACCCAGAGCTACTCAAGTGTTGAGGACAACACTTTTTTGAAGGAGAGGGGCATGTTAGGTCCCTATATTACTAGTATAGTCCCTTATTGTTGTTAGTGTAACACCCTTATTGTTATTATTGTACCCTTGTAACCCCCATTTTGTTATTATTGTGCCCTTAAATTATTATTGTTAGGTCAGCTAGGATTACATTGTGGCCCACTAGGATTACATTATGGCCCTATGGACTCCTATATATAGAAAGGAGGTTTTGTAAATTGTATCATCCAAGAATTGTTCATTCATGTAATGTATTGGAGGTTGCCCCCTTGAAGTGGCTCATTTCTAAGGCGTGAATATCTCTTTTTTTCTCTCTTTGGAGCTGGTTACACAACAAGTGAATTGACAATGCTGACTCAATCGCTTTTAATGGAAGATCAAGGAAGAAAAATGATTTATTGACTTAAACTGGAACTCAAGAAGCATATTAAACATGAAATTACAACAAAGAATAGAGATAAGAGACAACAAACATTGATTACAGAGTTCGTCCTTGGTGGAATACGTCTCCCGGTTCAAGATGGGGAATATTAAAAGGGAAATTACAACAGAGAACATAGATAAGAGACATCAAACATTGATTACAAAGTTCATCCCTGGTGGACTACGTCTTTGGGTCTGCTTTCAAGATGGGCGTCTAATTTATTAAGGACTGATCCAAGGAAGTATTTACACAGAAAAACACCAAAATGAACATGGATGCAGGCACCTATGGTCAGTTTCAACAAAAATCTCTCTCTCCTAGCTTTCCAACACCTATCTCTATGCTCAGTTCCGCCTCCAGAAAACAAAGTTACATTGGAAACGAAAACTGTCTCTCTCACTCAGAATTTGAATACAAGCCTTTGAAATCACTTCCCCCTTCATCATGTGAAATGAAAAGGTTAAATATGTTCATCTTCGAACTTCTTTGGCCAAATTAGGCATGGTTGTTTTACATTTATGGTGATTAGGTCTTTGATCTAATACACATGAAACACCTAGTGGATTAGGTGCAAGGTGGTTTAACTTACAACTTTCGCATTTAAAACCAAAACCCAAAAATAGACCTTAGGATCAAATTAAGCACTGAAAGTTAGCTAACAATGTGGTGGACAACTGACATATTGCATGTGATCGCTACGGTCTAACCCTTTGCTGCTACCTTGCGGTCTGGACCAGCAGCTTCACAATAGTGTGATCATTCTGTTCACATGCGTTCTATAACAACTGCTGCGGTACCCGCGTGGTTAGGCTGCGTTACAATCAACTACTGCGGTTAACTCTGACTGCCTGCCTTTTACTGCGGTTAAACTCCTCTTCCACGTTCACATGTCGACGGTTCCGACGCGGTCATATCAGCGGTTAACTGTAATGTGTATTACATTATGGTTTGTTGTGGGTTTACTACAAAGTTTTTAATAAAAGGTCTGAAACCTTGTTTACGCCATGGTTTATTACATTTTCAAGGTTTATGCTAGGTGTTTAGGTCTTAGCCTTAGGACTTAGGCTTTAGCTCTAGGCCTTAGGACCTTTACATTTTCACCACCATTTACACTTTAGCTTAGGATTTTTACACCACTTAGGATCTAATACATAGGTTTGAGACCTTTAGAACTTAGGTACATGTCACCACATGAAATTTACAATTTTTCCACCATATGCTTACCACGCACACCATGACATCACCATGCCACCATGAAATCAAACTAAACCATGACGAAGTAGCCCTCATTGGGCAAACTAGAAACCCTGAAGATGAACAAGACATTGGACAAACTGGAGCCGACTGGACCTCATTGTTCATATAAATTGAAGCAAGATCCTCCTACATCAATCCTCTCCACTAAAGATTGACCACAAATTTTATGAGATTTAAGAAGACATCGTGAGGTACACCTTCACTTTTTCGACTTCCATCCACTCGCCTGTCGGAGCCCAAGGCCCTTGAGTCCTATTCAAAGATATTCACATCTTCAGCTTGGAAGCAGAACTTTCCGTCCAAGATGTTATCTTTATTGAAACTAATTCATATACTCAAAATCATCAATAACAGAAGTAACTGTATAAGCCTGACACAGACACAAAGGTTTCGTTGACAGAATTTAGATTTTCAGCTATTCACAACCGAAATAAATGCGCACGTAAGTGAGGCACCTAACCAAATTCATTATTTCGACCTTACATGATGTTTGAAAGGACTACACCTAATGGGTTTCAGTTTCTTACCTTCACCTGTCAACCTGTCTTTACTGATATACAACCATACCTGATCACCAACCTGAAAATGATGGTTGAATCGGTGCTTGTCATGGCGCATTTTGTACTTGGCCTGACTCTTCTCTAACTGATCCTGCATTGCTTGATGTATTTTTTGTATCCATTGAATGAACTTAACTTCTTTGTTTGAATCATCGAGTCCATCCACTTTATCTTATTCATCGAACATGAATCTTCACCGAACATGAGGTCCATGGTACTTTGGTAGATACCCAAACATGCTCTACCGTCGATCTCTAAGTCGAAGAGTGTAAGGCTCGATTGTAGCATGTTGTACATAAGGTAAATATTCACGCACAACTTAGATGCTTTCAGAAGTAACCTGTAAAAGAATATGTATCACCGTCCGTTCTACCACTTCGTCTACCCACCAGTCTCCGTGGGAGAAAAGTTGTGCTCTTCTTCATCTTTGTGTCCATGAGTCCTCCTACTAAAGTTAATCACAAAAATCTCCTACAAGCGAGTGACCCTACGAGTGTCTCACTCATAAATAATGAAGACCCAAAATGAACCAATACCTCACAAAAGCATTTGTGCCGGCCTGCTTTACAATCAATTTGTTAGGTCCCTATATTACTAGTATAGTCCCTTATTGTTGTTAGTGTAACCCCCTTATTGTTATTATTGTACCCTTGTAACCCCCATTTTGTTATTATTGTGCCCTGAAATTATTATTGTTAGGTCGGCTAGGATTACATTGTGGCCCACTAGGATTACATTATGGCCCCATGGACTCCTATATATAGAAAGGAGGTTTGTAAATTGTATCATCCAAGAATTGTTCATTTATGTAATGTATTGGAGGTTGCCCCCTCGAAGTGGCTCATTTCTAAGGCGTTGATATCTCTTTTCTCTCTTTTTGGAGCTGGTTACACAACATTGCATCGAGGCTGATTCCTGAGTTTCACTGCCCAAACAAGCAGAATGCGGTGGGCATTTTCGCTATAACTTTTTTCTACGAAGTTTCGAGCCTGGATTTTTAGGCATGGTTTGCACCTGGAGGAAGATTTTATGTTCTCGGGAGCTTGTCTGCAATATTTTATGAGATATCATCTCAGGAAGTTAGAATTTTCTTTTCAGTCTTTAAACGTGTCATCAGGAATTTTCATAGTTCTTTGTACGAAGGTCTGTAGCCTAAAAATTGCATGGTGCGAAGCTGAAATCCTGAGGAAATTCTTCAAAACATTTCAGAGCTTGGTTCGCAATATTTTTGGAGATATGATCTGTGGAAGGTAGTGCTTTTTCAGGCTCCTGAATTTCATCTCAAAGAGGTGATCGTGGGAAAAGTTCAATAACTCTCTCTCTCTGGGCATCGGATTGGAGTGCCGTAAAAATTGGTTACAAGTACACAGACTGTAGTTTCTTGGATATCAATTTCAGAGACAAAGGACGAAACAGTGACACGTGGCAAGTCGTACAAGTTCGCTCTACTGAACCAGTCCAGAATTAGGTCATTGTGGGAGATTGGACACAACTTTGTCTTGGAGAATCCAAATCAGGTAAGACCTGTGGCATTCGAAAGATAATTCAGAGGGCTACGTCAGTACCAAAATTTAGATATTGAAGTGCTACAATCATAGAAATAATCCAATTTCAATATCGAGCTCCTTAAAAGCAAGAAAAAGGTGTGTATTTTTTTCAAATTGCATAAGTCTTGTTTGAAGAATCAATTTGAATTGATTCCAAGGGCATATTGTAGAATAGATATCAGTATTGGGTTCTAAAAGATGCCCTATAAAAATAATTCAACACCCATTAAGCCTTCAGAAGGCTCTACTATGACTCATGAAGATGAAGAATTGCAACATGATCTATCAAAATTACAAGAGCAAGTGCAACAAATTTCATTCTCGCAAAGAGCAACAAAAATGAAATGGAAGTTTTGAAGAAAGGCGTGGAAGCTAATATGGATGGCGTGCAAGCTAAGATGGATGGCATGGAGGCTGGCATGGAATCTAAGATGGATGACATGGAAGCTAAGATCGATGAGAAAATGGAAAACATGAAGAATTTTCTAAAAGTAGACATGGAAGGTTTGACAAAGTTGATACAAGAAAGGTTTCCCAATGGTGAAAAGATAGTAGAAGAACCTCATGATGAGAACAAAATAAATGTTAATTGTGATTTCATAAACTCTAATGTTGGCGGGAAGAACCACCATATTCCAAAGATGGATATGAGGAAGTTTGATGAAAAGGATCCTGTAACATGGATACTACAGATGGAGCAATATTTTGATCTCCATAATGTGCAAAACACACAAAAGGTACGCATTGCAACTTTACATTTAGAACAAAATACATTTGTATGGTACCGATGGCTTTGCTCCCGTAAAAAAATTGTCACTTGGTCAATTTTTACGGAGGAAATGATAGCACATTATGAGGATACAAAGAGCAACACCTTCTTTAGCCAATTGATAAATCTCAAACAAAGGGTTTAGTGGGGCAGCACATTGAGGACTTCCAAAAATTGAATATAAGGGTAACTGATATTCCAGAGGAACACAAGATCGATCTCTTCATAGGCACTTTAAAGGATAACATCCAACATGAAGTTCGTGTTTTGGAACTAGATTCATTGGAGAAGGCATTCAGGTTGGCAAGAAAATTTGAATGTAAAATAATGGCGACAAGGAAGCCTACCACTCAATTCTATAAAGAAGGAAGTGTTGCTACGTCTAGATTTCCACAACCTACAAGGTTGACACCACAACAATTGGAAGAAAAAATAGCAAAAGGGCTTTGCTACAGTTGTGATAGCAAATACACTAAAGGTCATAAGTGTGCTGAGAAGAAATTATTTTACATAGATTGTGAAGAAGAAGAAGAAAATGAACAAGAAGAGGATATACACCAGGAACCACCCCTAGAAGAGGAAGAAATGAATCCCACCATATCGTGTAATGCACTGGCAGGAATTACCACTCCTCAAACTCTCAAGATAGAAGGACATATAAAGAAGAAAAGGGTAATAGTGTTGATTGATTCAGGTAGCACCCATAATTTTATTCATTATAAGGTAGCCAAGGAACTAAATTGTTTCCTATACCCAGCACCAGAATGTCAAGTGATGGTTGCAAATGGAGGAACTATAAATTGCTCTGGAAAATGCCATAATATCAAGCTAACCATGGGGGAATATGTATTGACTAGTCCAATGCTTTCCATTCCTATGGGAGGTGTCGATGTTGTACTAGGAGTACAATGGTTACAATCTTTGGGGACGGTAGCTTTTAATTTTCAAGAACTTTTCTTGAAATTTTTTTCAGAAGGAAAGGAAGTCGAATTACGGGTATTGAAGGGAAGCCAGGAAGGATAATAAGCTCTAATGTCATGACAAAGCTTCTAAAGAAAGAACAACGAGGCGTAATTGCACAATTATGCTCACTAGAAGTTCCGACATCAAAATCATCTATTTCTGCAGATCTCCAACAAGTCTTGGAGAATCATTCCAAGGTGTTTGAAACTCCCAAAGGACTCCCACCTATTCGTGATCATGATCATGCTATTCATTTGATTCCAGGAAGTGTTCCTCCAAACATCAGGCCTTATAGGTATCCTTACTTCCAAAAGAGCGAAATTGAACGTATGATTGCAGAAATGTTAGAGGCGGGTATAATTCAACCCAGTCAAAGTTCTTTCTCTGCTCCTGTAGTATTGGTACACAAGAAGGATGGATCATGGGGAATGTGTCCGGATTATAGGGAGCTCAATAAGCTCACCATTAAAGATAAATTTCCCATTCCTGTGATTGATGAATTATTGGATGAATTACATGGAGCAATTTATTTTACCAAGTTGGATCGTCGTTCAGGATATCATCAAATTAGAATGAAGACTGAAGATATTCCAAAAACAACATTTCGAACTCATGAGGGTCATTATGAATTTTTGGTCATGCCTTTTGGCCTTACCAATGCACCTTATACGTTTCAAGGGTTGATGAATTCCATTTTCAAACCCTTCCTTAGAAAATTTGTGCTAGTATTTTTTGATGATATACTAATCTACAACAGGTCTTGGAAGGATCATGTTGAACATGCTGACAGGGTGCTCAAACTATTGCAGGAGAAACAATTATATGCAAAAACATCCAAATGTTTCTTTGGAGTACAAGAGGTGGAATATCTGGGTCATATTGTATCTCACGAGGGTGTTAAGGTAGACCCTAACAAAATTAAGGCCATTAAGGAATGGAAAGTCCCCACAACCATAAAGCAGTTGCGAGGATTTCTCGGGTTAACAGGGTATTATCGCAAGTTTGTTAAGAATTATGGGAGAATAGCAGCAACTCTAACAACATTATTGAAGAAAGATGCATTTTCATGGACTCCTAAAGCAACTAAGGCCTTTGAACATCTTAAAGAGGCAATGTGCCTAGCACTGGTCTTAGCTACGCCAGACTTCACAAAAACCTTTATTGTGGAATGTGATGCCTCAAAAAATGGAATTGGTGTGGTTTTAATGCAGGAAGGAAGACCCATTGCTTTTGAAAGTCGTCCAATCAAAGGAAAGTATTTACAGAAACCTATTTATGAGAAGGAAATGTTAGCAATACTGCATGCACTAAAGAAATGGCGAACTTACCTAATGGGAAGACACTTCAAGGTAAAACTGATCATGATAGTCTTAAACACTTTTTGGAACAAAGACTATCTTCAGAAGAGCAGAAAAAATGGGTCACAAAGATGTTGGGTTATGACTTTGAAATAATCTACAAAAAAGGAAAGCTTAATGTTGTTGCAGATGCACTCTCAAGAAAGAATGAAGACTCGGTGGAAGCATTTATTTGTGCCATTTCTATTATCCAACCAGATTGGATAATCAAAGCAAGAGATGAATGGAAGAAGGACAAAGATGTATGGACACTCATTCAAAAGTTGCAGCAAGATCCTAGTACATATGATACATTTAGTTGGAAAAATGATTCCTTATGGTACAAAGATCGATTATATCTTTGTAATAATTCCCAACTAAAACAAAAGATTCTTCTGGAATTGCACACTTCTCCTTTAGGAGGACACTCAGGATTTTTAAAAACTTACCACAGGCTGAAGAAAGAATTTTTTTGGGATGGCCTTAAATCTGATATTCGAAAGTTTGTGGCGGAATGTTTGGTTTGCCAGCAGAATAAAGTGGAAACAATTAAGACCATAGGACTTCTACAATCTTTATCCATTCCAAGTCAACGTTGGGAGGAGATTTCAATGGATTTTATCACAGGTTTACCTAAGTGCAAAGGAAAGAGTGTCATCATGGTGGTAGTTGATAGACTTACCAAGTATGCACACTTTTGTGCATTATCTCATCCATTTAAAGCAAGTACAGTTGCTACTACATTTATGGACAAAATTCAAAAGCTACATGGAAGCCCAAGGTTTATTGTGAGCGACAGAGATCCCATTTTTACTGGAAATTTTTGGACGGAGTTATTTTCTTGTTTGGGTACTCAATTAGCTCATAGCTCATCTTATCATCCTCAATCTGATGGTCAAACTGAGATAGTAAATAAATGTTTGGAAGGATATCTCGTTGTTTTGTATCTGATAAACAAACACAATGGGTCAAGTGGTTACCTCTTGCTGAATGGTGGTATAACACTTCCTTCCATACTGCAGCAAAAATGACCCCATTTATGGCACTTTATGGATATCATCCACCATTGATCACATCATCTTTAAGGGAAAATTCGAAGGTTCAAGCAGTGGAATATCACATCGAGCATCAGCAAGAAGTTCTCCAACTCTTAAAGGATAACCTGAATTTGGCACAAAATCGAATGAAACAACAGGCAGATCAACATCGCAGCGAGAGAAGTTTTGATGTAGGAGATTGGGCATTTTTACGGCTACAACCATACAAACAAATGTCCCTCAAGCAAGCTAAGAAGGATAATAAATTATCACCAAAGTACTATGGTCCTTACAAGGTGTTGGAAAAGATTGGTACTATGGCATACAAATTGGAGCTTCCTGCTTCTTCGCGAGTACATCCAGTTTTCCATGTTTCATGCTTAAAGAAGGTTATAGGTGAAAATCTTCCAGTTCAAACAGTATTGCCAGAACTTGATGGGGAAGGGAAGATCATATTGGAACCTGAAGCAGTCATAGAAAAAAAGAACTCGACAACTACGGAATCGATCAATTTCAGAGTATCTCATCAAGTGGAAGAACTTACCCACTGAAGATTCTACATGGGAGGATGAGAATTTTATACAGAAGCACCCGGAGGTACTCAAGCGTTGAGGACAACACTTTTTTGAAGGAGAGGGGCATGTTAGGTCCCTATATCACTAGTATAGTCCCTTATTATTGTTAGTGTAACCCCCTTATTGTTATTATTGTACCCTTGTAACCCCCATTTTGTTATTATTGTGCCCTTAAATTATTATTGTTAGGTCGGCTAGGATTACATTGTGGCCCACTAGGATTAGATTATGGCCCCATGGACTCCTATATATAGAAAGGAGGTTTTGTAAATTGTATCATCCAAGAATTGTTCATTTATGTAATGTATTGGAGGTTGCCCCCTCGAAGTGGCTCATTTCTAAGGCGTTGATATCTCTTTTCTTCTCTTTTTGGAGCTGGTTCCACAACACATTTTATTTTTGCACGAAATTCACATCTTGCTGAAATGATAAACCACGACATACATGTAATCATGCCCTCTCCTAGACATAGGAAGTCCTCCAAAAAAATCCATGGAAATTTTGTCCCATGGTAGCAAAGGTACTGGAAGTGGCATATACAAACCAATATTTCGATTGCTTGGCTTGCTTTTCAAACACATCACACATCCTTTAATGTACTTAAAAACTGTTTCATACATGCGAGGCCAGTAAAAATACCTTTGAATTTGTGTCATAGTCTTGCTTACGCCAAAATGTACTGCAATGTGAGAGGAATGTGATTCTCGAATAACATGCACCCTTTCTTTCTATGGTATGCACAACTTACCCAGATGATATAACAACATGTCATGAACATGAAAATTGAATTCTTCCACCTGACTACCCAGAGTAAGTGATTCATAAATATCTTTGAAATCAACATCAGTACTATATCATTCTACATAAATTTCAAGTTTTAAAGAACTATTCTGTGACACTACTGAAGCATTCAAAGATGGTCTAGACAACATATCAACTACTTTGCTTGTTACACCTTTCATTTACTTAATTACTAAGTGAAATTGCTGAAGAAATCCCATCCATATGTAATGGTGAGATTGTTTCAACTTAGTCTATGACTAAAGGTACTGAAGAGACTGATGATCTGTGTGAATCACTGTTTCCTTACCCACTAAGTAGTGTTTCCATTTCTTTACTCTTTCAACCAAAGAAAACAGTTCTTTATAATATGTCGGATAATTTATAACTGCCTTAGAAAACGTTTCTGAATGAAAACAAATTAGTTTTCCTTTTTGAAGTAAAACTGCACCCATTTCATATCCAATGGCATCTGTTTCAATTTCAAATGGCTGTTGAAGATCTGGTAAAGCTAAGATTGGTGTTGTGACAATTTTCTACTTAAGTGAATCAAAATCTTTAAAGTCTACACACATTCCCTATGTCCCGTATTTATTAAGAACCAAAATTATGGGTGAACCACATGGAGATGAACTGGGTCAAATGAAGCCTTTTCCAACCATCCCTTGGATTTTTTTATTTATTTCTTCATGCTGTATGAATAACATGTGATACATTCCGACATTAGGAAGAGGGGCATCAGACATCAACTATATCTCATGTTGTATTTTCCGTTTAGGAGGCAGGTGTTTTGGTTCTTTAAATAGACTTGGAAAATAATCTACCACTTTAACCAAAATATCTTTAAACTGAGATTCACAACCTAAAAAAGCATAATGTTGATCCTTGTGTTGTTCTTTTACAACCATGAGTACATATGTCTTACTTGAACTTATTAGTCTCTTCATTTGATTAAGAGTTACTAAATCCAAGTGATTTTTGATTTTATGTACTGCTCGGAAAATGTATTCAATTCCATATTTCTTGAGGTGATATTTATGCTCTTTCCTATGAAACACTGCATCATGATCATAGAGATGAGGACTTCCCATCAATATTTCACATATGTCTAATGGTATCACATCTAAATCCACTTTTTCAATGTAATTAGCTGTGATGGAAAATTTTAAACGACAATGCTTTGTTAAATTAATCTGAGTGTTTTATTCTAGCCAACCTAATGGGTATGGTCTTGGATGATTATGTGTCTCCAAACCCAATTTATTAACTAATTCTTCAGATATTAAATTTGCCCGTGATCCATTGTCAAATAAAGTGTCTATTTTTGTGTGCTTAGAAGTTACCCTTATGTGAAATAATTCAACTCTTTTATCTTCATCCAAATGAGTTATGTTTGAAGAAGATGCAAAAGTACTAGAACTTGAACTAGCGTCAAAAATTTTACCTGTCGAAACCATTGCGGTTATTTTCCTTTAATCACCTAAATTGGAGTCCAAATATTGTTGGATTGCTGCATTAGCCTTCTTTTCACCTTTCTTATTCTAGAACTTCTTTGGTCTGAGTTCTAGGTGAAGTTTCCAACATCTGGCTTCATCATGTCCGATCCTCTGGCAGCGAGTACAGGTAGGTCTTTCACCTTCCTTCTGAGCTGTCACTGTTTTCTTTCCCTTCGAATTTCTCTTCCTCTTGCTATCTTTGGAATCCTTGATTTCCAAATGTTTGGATGGTTTCTGTGAAAACTTGAATGGTCTGCCACCTAATTCAATATGTATGGCTTGAACATGCACTTCATCAAAGTCATTAGGATTAAACATCAATAAGGTATGCTGTAAATATGAACGTAAACTACCAATGCACTTTAATAAAGCTTCACGTGTATCTAATGGAATACCAAGTGCCGAAGCTTTCTTCCTGAACTCCTGATTAAACTCCTGAACATTCAACCCTTTACCTTGCCTCATATGCTTCCAATCAATAACAACTTACTGCATGTATCCCAAAGGATATAATTGTTTCCTGAGAGATCTTAAAAACTTAGACAATGAGGAAACGACTTTACCTTTTCGCTTTAAATACACTTGAGTTTTACTTTCCCACCAGATTAAAGTTGTTCCCCCCATTCTAAGCGTAGCTAAATTAATTTTTTTTCTTTCATCAGAAATGTTCTGAATGCTACAATAGAGTTCCAACTGCTTAATCCAGTTATCTAGTTTCTTTGGGTTTATTTTGCCATCATAAATAGGTAGTTAAAATTTTACATCAAGTTTCAAAAGATATTTCTGAGGTTTCTTTTATGTTTCATAATATGAACTAGATGAAGAAGAAGAATATGATTATGATGAAAATGATGGAGGAGAAGGAGGTTTATCAACTTTTCCTTTTCCCCTATCCTTCTTCGATGTCTTTGAAGAAGAAGTTGCATCTCTCGCCTTCTTATATTCGTAGAGTTATCCCAACATCTGCTGCATGTTCAAAAACATTTGCTGAATCTGTTCATCGCCCATGACCTTCACTTCAGGAGTTTCACCTGCATCGGTGCCTCCCATTGTCGATTGATGAGCGAATTTTCACTTTCCAACTTATGAGTCTATCTCCTTGAGCGTTCCTTCTCCACGTCGCAACCTGGACCTGGTTAACATTCACTGGAAAATATCCTACAACACAATTTGATCTGATACCAAAATATATGATATGAAATAGATTTGATCTAATACTCAAGTAGAAATGATTATTTGCCAACAATGAATTTATTTTTAACTCTATCACTTAATGTGGAATACTGAAGGAAGACAAATGATTTAATGACTTAAACTAGAACTTGAGAAGCATATTAAACATGAAATTACAACAGAGAACAGAGATAAGAGACCTCAAACATTCATTACGGAGTTCATCCCTAGTGGACTACGTCTCTAGGTCTGCTTTCAAGATGGGGAATATTAAACAGGAAATTATAACAGAGAACAAAGATAAGATACAACAAAAATTGATTACGGAGTTCGTCCCTGGTGGATTACGTCTCCGGGTCCACTTTCAAGATGGGTTCCTATTTTGTTAAGGATTGATCCAAGGAAGTATTTACATAGAAAAACACCAGAATGAATATGCTCGTAGGCACTTCTGTTCATTTTCAGCAGAAAGCTCTCTCTCCTAGATTTTGAACGCCTATCTCCGTGCTCAATTTTTCCTTAGGACAAAAAAGTTACACTGAAAAAAAAAAAACTATCTCTCTCACTCAGAATATGAATACAAGCCTTTGAAATCACTTCTCCCTTCGTCATGTCAAATTCAAAGGTTAAATAGATTCATCTTCGAACTTCTTTGGCCAAATTAGGCATGGTTGTTTTACATTTATGGTGATTAGGTATTCAGTCTAATACACTTGAGACACCTAGTGGATTAGGTGCAAGGTGGTTTAAATTACAACTTTCGCATTTGAAAACAAAACCCAAAACAAACCTTAGGATAAAATTAAGCGCTGACAGTCAGCTAATGGCGCGGTGGACAACTGACAGATTGCAAGTTTCCGCTATGGTCTAACCCTCTGCTGCCACCTTGTGGTCTGGCCCGATGGCTTTGCAACGGTGTGATCAGTATGTTCACATGCAATATTGTAGCAACTGTTGTGGTCCCCGGGCGGTTAGGCTACGTTACAATCAACTACTACGGTTAACTCTGACTACCTGCCTTCCGCTGCAGTTAAACTCCTCTGCCATTTTCACATGTCGACGATTCCGATGCGGTCATGTTAGCGGTTAACTGTAATGTGTATTACATTATGGTTTGTTGTGGTTTTATTAGAAAGTTTTTAATACAAGGTCTGAAGCCTTGTTTACATCGTTTTTTATTACATTTTCAAGGTTTGCACTATGTGTTTAGGTCTTAGCCTTAGGAATTAGGCTTTAGGTCTAGGCCTTAGGACCTTTACATTTCCACCACCATTTACACTTTAGCTTAGGATTTTTACACCACTTAGGATCTAATACATAGGTTTGAGACCTTTAGAAATTAGGTACATGTGACCACATGACATTTACAATTTTTCCACCATAGGATTACCACATGCACCATGACATTACCATGCCACCATGAAATCAAACTAAACCATGATGAAGTAACCCTCATCGTGCAATCTAGAAACAATGAAGATGAACTGGACATCAGAAAAACTGGAGCTGACTGGACCTCACTGTCAATCTGCACTGAAGCAAGATCCTTCTTGATCAATCCTTCCACTTGAAAGCCTTTGGACCAAAAAAGTTGTATTTAAGCAGACATCAGGTGAGGGTACAACTCCATCAGTTTTTTGATCTCCATCCACCTCGCCTTGCTCGGATTCTTTCCCTTGAGTCCTATTCGAAGATATTCAACATCTCCTCTCCTGGAAGTGCAAAATTTCCTGTCCAAGATGTTATCTTCCTACAACTGATTTATATACTTAGGTGCTAAATCATCAATGGTAGGAATCTTCCTCTGGATCAATGATCATTGGAGGTTCATACAACTTCAGATTTTCTACGTTCACAATTGAATAAATGTGCATATAAGGAGGTAAATCTAACTGGAATTCATTATTTCCAATATTTTCCATAATATTGAAAGGACCATACCTAATGGGTTTCAGTTTCTTACCTTCACCTTTCAACCTGTCTTTACTGATATACAACCATACCTGATCACCGACCTGAAAATGATGATCGAATCGATGCTGGTTGTGGCGCATTTTGTACTTGGCTTGACTATTCTCTAACTGATCATCCACTGCTTCATGTATGTGCTGTATCCATTAAATGAACTTAACTGCTTTGTTTGAATCATCGAGTCCATCCACTTTATCTTCTTCACTGAACACGAAGTGCATTGGTAACTTTGGTAGATACCTGAAACATGTTTCAAATGGTGATCTCTTAGTTGAATAATGTAAGGCTCGATTTTAAGCATGCTGCACATAATGTAAATATTCATCCCACAACTTGGGAATCTTGTTGCAGTAACCTCGCAGAATATGTATCACTGTCTTGTTCACCACTTCTGTCTGCCCGCTGATCTGTGGATGAAAAGTTGTGCTCTTCTTCAGCTTTGTGTCCATGAGTCCCCACAAAGTGGACCAAAACTCTCCTACAAAGCGAGTGTCTCAATCATGAATAATGGAAGTAGGTAACCCAAAATGAACCCATACCTGTTGAAATAACATCTGTGTCGTATGTTCTGCAGTCACTTGCTTTTTGTATGGAACAAGAATGCACATATTGTTGAAACGATCAACCATGAGATACATGTAATCATGCCCTCTCCTAGACATAGGAAGTCATCCAACAAAATCCATGGAAATCCTGTCCCATGGTGACAGAGGAACTGGAAGTGGCATATACAAACCAATATTTCAATTACTTGGCTTGCTTGTCGAACACATCACACATCCTTTAATGTACTTAACAACTGTTTCATACATGCGAGGCCAGTAACAATACCTTTGAATTTGCGTCATAGTCTTGCTTACGCCAAATGTCTTGCAATGCGAGAATAATGTGCTTCTCGAATAACATGCTCCCTTTCTATCTATGGTATGCACAACTTACCTAGATGATATAACAACATGTCATGAACATGAAAATTGACTTCTTCCACCTGAGTACCTTGAGTAAGTGATTCATAAATATATTTGAAATAAAAATAAATACTATATTGTTCTACATAACTTTAAAGTTTTAAAGAACTATTCTGCAGCACTACTAAAGCATTCAAAGATGGTCTAGACAACATATCAACTACTTTGTTTGTTACACCTTTCTTGTACTTAATTACTAAGTGAAATTTCTGAATAAATCCCATCCATCTGTAATAGCGAGATTGTTGCAACTTAGTCGGTGACTAAAGGTACTGAAGCAGATGATGATCTGTGTGAATCACTGTTTTCTTACCCATTAAGTAGTGTTTCCACTTCTTTACACTTTCAACTAAAGCAAATAGTTCTTTATCATATGTTGGATAATTTATAACTGCCTTAGAAATTTTTTTTGAATGAAAACAATTTGTTTTTCCTTTTTGAAGTAAAATTTCACCCATTTCATAACCATAAGCATCTGTTTCAATTTCAAATGGATGTTGAAGATCTGGTAAAGCTAACATTGGTGGTGTGACAATTTTACACTTAAGTGAATCAAAAACTTTAAAGTCGACACACATTCCCCATGTCCTGTCTTTCTTAAGAACCAAAATTATGGGTGAACCACATGGAGATGAACTAGGTCGAATGAAGCCTTTTCCAACCATCCCTTGGATTTGTTTCTTTATTTCTTCATGCTCTATGCACGGCATGTGATACATTCCGACATTAGGAAGAGGTGCACCATACATCAAATGTATCTCATGTTGTATTTTCAGTTTAGGAGGCAGATGTTTTGGTTCTTTAAATAGACTTTGAAAAGAATATACGACTTTCATTAGGGGAATTTTGAGGTCTAAAATGGCCCTCCTAAGGAAATTATAAAGTAATATTGGAAATAATAAAATAAGATAAGATTACATCATAAAATTTTAGAGGGAAAAAAGAAAAAACTACTTTTTTCAACTAGTATTTTTAACTTATCTCCCTACGGGTTTACTCAAATTTCGAGTGGGAACACATGTTGGATGCAAAATTTGATTCTTCATCAAAGGAGTACCGATATTGCATAATTTTGATGGACCCTGCTACATGAAAAATGATAAATACATGAAAACCGTGATTGAAACCACATTTGTCATGTATTTCTCATTTTTCATGTAGCACAATCCATCAAAAGTATGCAACATGGGTACTCCTTGGATGAGGAATTAAATTTTTCATCCAACGAGTACTCTCGCTTGAAATTTGAGTAAATTCTCAGGGAGATAAGCTGAAAATACATCTTGAAAAAGTAGTTTGATTATTTTATTATTTTTTAATATTTTTACTTTTTTACCCCAAAAATGGTGAATCATCCCACATGGTTGACATCATTATCTTGAATCTTATTGGTTCTTATAAAGTTTATTTGGGTTGTACAATTTTCTTAGTAGGCCCATTTTAGACCTCAAAAGTTCTGTAATAAACCAAATTATCTTTAAACTGAGATTCACAACCTAAAAAAGAATCATGTTGATCCTTATGTTGTTCTTTTACAACCATGAGTACATATATCTTACTTGAACTTATTAGTCTCTTCATCTAATTAACATTTACTAAATCCAAGTGAGTTTTCGTTTTCTGTGCTCGGACAATGTATTCAATTCCATCTTTCTTAAGGTGATATTTATGCTCTTTCCTATGAAACACTGCATCACGATCATAGAGATAAGGACTTCCCAACACTATTCCACATATGTCTAATGGTATCACATATAAATCCATTTTATCAATGTAATTAGTTGTGATGGCACTAGTACATTTGGTCAAAATTCTGACACTTTTGACCAAATGTCGGAAATTTCCCCAATTTTTATCAAATTTTCAAAACCCGCCCACAGCTGTC